>CM068760.1:9051418-9249495 GCA_035084275.1 Hydrolagus colliei | reverse complement strand
TCCCCACCACAGGCTTCCCCCCCCCACAGGCTTTCCCCCCCCCCCCCCCCCCCCCCCACAGGCTTTCCCCCCCCCCCCACAGGCTTCCCCATCTGGGGCTTCTCTCTCCCTCCCTCCCTCTGCCTCGCTCCCTCCTTCCTTCCTTCCTTCCTTCCCTCCCTCTGCCTCTCTCACTCCCTCCCTCCCTCTGCCTCCCTCTGCCTCCCTCCCTCCTTCCCTCCCTCTACCTCTCTCCCTCTTTCCCTCCCTCCTTCTGCCTCTCTCCCTCCCTCCTCTCCTCCCTCCCTCCCTCCTCTCCTCCCTCCCTCTCTCTCCTTCCCTGGGTCCCTCTCCTCTCTCCACACGCCTGATAAACACACAGCTGATGAGTGGAGACAAAGTGTCAGTTTCCACAGCTGATGATGTAGTAAATCAGTCTCCCTCTGATCTGAAGTTGTGTTGCGATGCAAGTTGCTGTTTGGGTTAAACAATAATGTAACAAGCAACACTTGCATTTGATGGAGCGTTTTTCACGCCTTCTGTACGTCTCCAAACTCTTCACAGAATAGACTGTAAATTGACCGTGTGTTCGTGGGCGAAACGCGGCAGCCGATCGCGCACAGCAATTTATTATCGAGGGGTTGTTTACCAGGCGCGCGGAGCAAGGAGACTTGCCCGTGGGTCTGCCTGGAATCGAACCGGGTCCTCTCACTCGGCTCTCACCCCCCAGTGAGCTACAGGGTCTCCGCAAATTGACGTTACGGCAACGTCCAAACCTGGAGGTAGCGCTGGCCGGCGGTGAGGAACTCTGCTCTCGGCCGCTCCTCACGGTGGGGCCCGCGATCACAGCGACGGTATTAAATAATAATCCCGGCGTTCCATCCAGCGCCTTGTCACCTGGTTGAGACGTCTCAAAGCGCCTGACGGGATTGCACCGCGAAGTGAGTTGACCGTATTTGCCGGGCGAAAACACACTCCCCCACCCCCGGCCCCAGCCCCGGCTCGGGTCTCAAACACTGACTGTCCAGCGCCTCGGGACAGTCCTCCTGACATGAAAGGCGCTCAGCAAATGTACTGCTGTCGTGGTTCGTGTTGTTGTTTGCAAAACAGGTTTAGTATTTCGAGATCTGGACACAGAAATTCTCATTTGGAATTTGGAGGCTTCCCACCTCCCACTCTCCACCCCCCCCCCCCCCACCTCCCACTCCCCCCCCCCCCCCCACCACCCCACTTCCCACTACCCCCCCCCCCACCACCCCGCTCACCCCCACCTTTACAGCGCAGTTCGCTGTGTGTCAAATTTGAATCCAAACCAGAAATCGCAATCAATACAAGCGAATCCGCCTTGCAATGCCTTATTTCACAACCTGTCTTATGAACCCAGACAGTCACAGTGGAGCAGAGTATCGGAATTCCAGCGTCGCATCGCAGAGTGATCAGCTGCCGCGACCGCCCTACAAAAATCAGTCACTACAGTTCACCGTAAAACCCGCGAAGCACTTTGGGCCGTGTCGATGACACGATAAGGCGTTACGCAGTGAATGCAGGGAGAGTGATTGTTTTCATCATCCTCTGGAATCCATCCGAGGGATCCTGCCTCAGAATCCGTCAGCGATGGCGTTTACCTGTAATGTCGCTGTGTTCGTTTGAAGAGGATCTGTGCGGTGCGCGTTACTGTGTGATCTTTCACGGCAATTGTACTGCGTTAGACTTTCACACAGAGGGACAGTGAGTGAAGGCGAGCGAGGCGATGAACTCGGAAGCTTCTGACGCCCGTGCTGCTCGCTGCCCACAGTACCCGCTCTTGAGGCAGAATGGGGGAGGCAGTCACTGGACGCTGGATTAAAGGCACAGATCTGAGCTCGTAAGCAGTTTTTGTTTGCGCTGAATGTGCCAGTCTGTCATTTTCAACTTCAAATCCTGCCGAGGGTCAGCCGGGGTCAGAGGAAGTTTTTTTTGTCTGCTGAATCGCCACTGGGCGACTCTGCTTACTCAGAATGTGTCACTGGTGTTCTGGCGCCTATTGGTTTGGGGATCTGTGCCCCTGTTGTGGAAATGACATCCTGGCGACGATAATAATAATCTCGAGACCCTCCTCTTCGACCAAGTCTTTGGCCTCCCTCCTACCCCCAGCTTCCCTTGCGTGCCCTCCGCCATTCCTGATTCCAACCCCCCCCTCCTCCAGCTCGGGTGCGAATCCCTGATCGTCCAGGGCCCTGGGACGTCCTCTCGGTGTGAAAGGCGTTGTACAAATGCTTTGTTATTGTTGTTCCCCTTGAGTTCTGCCTGACAGTTTCCCTGTTCTGTGTGTGGGGGAGAAAGATGTCCGTGTGCGGGGGGAGAGAGGAGAAACGAAGGGTTGTGTGTTTTTATGGGTAGGAGAGGCCTATCTGTGTGTTAACTCATTGGAGGTTAATATTTTGAGATGTTTCCAAGATAACTCAATTTCAAACAGTAACTTAGACAGCAACCTAGAGCTTTGCTAATGAGAAGTGATTTTGCTGAGTGTCTGAGTGTTTGTAAAAGTGCAGACAGGTACAGATCCGCACTGGGTATTAAAAACACACAACACATCACTGAATAGATAGAGGCCGTAGACCAGAGGACAGACATTGGCTGCTATCACAGTAATTCTTTCTCATTTACTCACAATGGGGCAGTGCTGTGTGACTTTAGTGCTGAGCTGGCGTATTTTGGAGGCTAGATTTACTGTGCGCTATTGTGTGGGATATGGGCAAGCTTCCAGCCTAGGCCCTGGGGGAGAGATGAGAGCGAGGGAGAGAGAGAGATAGAGAGAGATCTGCTTGCCGTCTGTCTCGTTGTGTTCGGCTCCTCTGTCACTGTTACAGGCCATACAATTATGCTTTTTAAAAATACATATTGAGAGACGTGCGAGAAAAAGGCCAAACTAAGAAGCTTAAGCGGTAAAGTTAATGACTTTTTAACTCGTAAAACTTTGCTGTCTTCAATCCAAACTTTTAAAAATGATGTGTGGGAGGTTGGAGAGGCTGGTGCTGGGTTCTGGGTATTCTTGTCTGCTTGTTAGGACCTGGCTGAGCATTAATTATGTCAGGAGTTGGAAGATCTGTGTGTGTGGGGGGTGGGGGTGGGGGCGCTGAATGTGGATGTGGGGCTGTGTGTGTGTGTGTGGACGTGGGGGGGGGAATGTGGGTGAGTGAAAGCGAGGTCTGAGGAGCTGTTTCTGGCTACGCTGCACTGTACTCAAAGCGCTCTGAGACGCCGTCTGGCTTGTAGGACACTAGATTAATGCAGGTAGTTGGTTTGTGTGTGAGTTTGTGTTGATCTTGGTGTGTGTGGTTGGGGAGAGGGGGGAATTATCAGAGGGTCAGCTTGCTGGGTTTGAGGGAGAGAGTCACCGTTGAGCTTGCGAAGGGTGGGTGAGGATGGACGGTCACTAAAGGTTGAAATAGTTCCTAAGAAATGCCCAGAAGCTGCGGAGACTGACCTTTGCTTGCAGGGAAGGTGGCTGAGGGTGGGGGGAAGGAGAGAAGACAGTGAGTTAACTCCACAGATATCAGTTGCTGAAATAGTTTCTAAAATTCTGTGAAGTCAAAAGCTGTTATCTGTGCTGTCTCCAGGCTGCAGATCTGGCTACGTGGTGGGGGACAGGATATTCGGGGGTTTCTGGTTTTCAGGGTTTATTACTTTTGTTTTTAGCAGTTTGATTGTTTATAAATCAGGAACCGGGGGAGGTTTGTTAAAATGGAATGAGAAGAGTAGCCTGCTCACACAGGGGTGCGGGGTATGGTGGGGGAAGGGTGGGGAGAGAGGCTAATGTCCCTCTCAAAAGCTTCAGCCATGCCCTGCCATGTGCGCAAGGAGCAGAGATCGGGGCGGGGGGGGGGGGGGGGGGGGGGGTTAGGGGGGTGGGGGGGGAGGCTGAGAGCGACACTCGGCACAACTTCACACCTCCCGAGAGCGAGTGAGGACAACAACAACAAGGTGCGTTCGTGTAACGCCTTTCACATCGGGAGGACGTCCCAAAGCGCTGGAGAAAACCTCACCTCGGCTGCCACGTTTTGTCCACAAATATACAGTCAGTTCACTTTACAGTATAATCTGTGAAGCGCTTTGAGACGTCTAGAAGACGTGAAAAGCGCTATATCGAATGCAAGAATTATGATTATGTCGGGGGTAGGTACTTTTGGTGTTTCTTTTATTGGATAAACACCGATTTAATGTGTTTTGTATCGGATGGGGACGGGATGATGTTTTATGATGTTTTAACGTTGAAAATTAGAAGCCCTGATCATTTTCATTTTCGTTTAAGCGAAATGAGGCAGCATCCAGCGTGAAGGGCGCTATATAAATGCAAGTCACTGTCGTTTGTTCGTTCGTTCGTTCGTTCGTTCGTTCGTTCGTTCGTTCGTTCGTTTGTTCATTCGTTCAGGTGTGTTACTGCAGACAGCAATGATTCTGTATCCGTATTCAGTACTTGTTAGCACTGACCCCCTCCACTCTGCCCTCCCTCAGCTGCCTTCACACTGTCTGGATACATGACCAGAGCACAGACCATGGAGAATTCAGCTCAGGACGATTACAAGATCCAGTCGTTTGATGTGGAGACACAGCAGCTGTTGAAAACAGCCTTAAAAGGTCAGCAATAAATTCTCCCAACACAAAATATCCTTTTCATTTCACCTTTTGTTTGTTTCCCCGTGTTTTGCTCTCCTCTCAACCTGGTACTAACAATCAGGTCTACTTATTGCTGGGTAAACAGAGGTGTGTGTGTGCGTACGTACGTAGGTGTGTGTTCAGTAAGGAAACTTGCGTAAGGAATCAAACCCAGATCCTCTCGCTTGCCAGGCGAACGCACTGACCACTGACCACTGAGGAAGAGAAATCTAACCAACTTAAGAGAATCCTAAACTGGTGAGGGTCACAGCTCTCGCTCTTTGTGAAGATGCTTTTCATGAAGGTTCAGAGGGACACAGTTTAGCTTTGGCTGAACTCCCATCACATCCTAGTGGTTAGATACAACAACAAAATTACACTTATATAGCGCCTTTCATGTTGGGAGGACGTCCCAAAGCGTTGAACAGTCAGGTCAGGACCCGAGTGGGGGTGGGTGGGTGGGGGGGGGAAGGGTCAGGGTGGGGGGAAGGGGAAGGAGAGTGGGAGAGGGGGAAGAGTTAGTGGGGCAGCTGAAGGTGCGGTTGAAGAGGAAGGTCTTGAGACCGGCCTTGAAGGAGGAAAGGGAGGAAGCGAGTCTGAGGGGCTGCGGGATGGAGTTCCACAGTGAGGGAGCAGAGAGGCTGAAAGCCCAGCCACCGATGGTTGGGAGGTTAGGGAGGTGGATGCAGAGCAGGCCTGAGTCTGCTGAACGGAGGGGACGGGGAGGCTGATAGGGAGACAGTAGGTGGGACGAGATAGGCTGGGGCAAGGCTGTGAATGGCCTTGAAAGTGAGGACAAGGATCTTGAATTCGATCCTCTGGGTGACGGGGAGCCAGTGGAGACGGGCGAGGGTGGGAGTGATGTAGTCGCGGGCGAAGCAGCATCCGCAGAGCAGGACAATGCTCTACCAACTGGAGGGGAGGAGATGTCATGGATCGACAAACAGTCGTGGATTGAAATGACCAATTTTTATTATTGTGTGTTTTTTTTTGTGGGGGGAGGGATTATTATCAGGCGTGGTGTGTGGAGTAAGGAAATTTGCCCAAGGTTTCGCCCTGACCTGCCTGGATTCGAACGCTGGTCTCACGCTTGTAAGACAAGTGCTCTAACCCACTGAGCTACAGGAGCTCCACAGAGGTAAACGCCTTGCGGAAAAACCTGACGTTATTCCTCGTGCTTTACAGAGCCGACCTTGGTGGACCTGGATAAGGTGGCCAGCGTTATAGTGGAGCAGTCACTGAAGGATTTGGTGTTTAGTAAGGAAGCCGGTCGCATCTGCTATACCATCGTACAGGTACGCAGAGCAGACGTGGCGGTGACCCATCTAAGGTGTTAGTGCGGTGCGTCTTCCCACAGTACGGTTGAGATTGCCTTAAGAGTCATTTCTCACAAACGAGGGAGATTTCCGACCCATCGATCAGCCCGGGCTGGATTTGGAAGCTCCCGGCCCGGCCGTGGCTCCCTCTCGGTCCCTGCCTCCCGCCTTTTGTGTCAATGGCCAGGACGTGAGAGGGGCAGTCCGCGTTCCTCTGAATGAGCGATGAGGGGGAGCCCGGAGTCAAACAAGGCGTGGGAGGAGTGAGGCGGGTTTGTGATTAATCCGTCTAAAATCGGACCCAAGTCATACGCCCCCCACCAAAAAAAAAATCTCTGACAGTGAGGCATAAAGTTATTACCCTGTCTCTTCTTGCTCTGCCTCCAGCTCGCCCCCTCCCTTGACTCCTTTGCCTCCCAGTCTCAAGACCCTCCTCTCCTCCCTGTCCGCCGCCCCCTTCCCGATCCCAACCTCGAGCTCGGGTGCGGATCCCTGACTTTGTCCAACGCCTTGGGACGTGCTCCTTACATGAGAGAGAGAGAGAGAGAGAGAGAGAGAGCGCTGTACAAATTTGTTGCTGTTGTTGTTGTTGTATTCCCGGTTGGACTTTCCCTTCCCTCCTCCCCCCCCCCCCCCACCCCACCGGTTACAGGCTGAATGCAAACAAAGTGGGAACAGTGTGTTCCGGGGGAAGCTGCTAAATCGCCTGCAGCAAGAATTCCTGGCCAAGGATGACATCCGCGGCGGCTCCGTCAACGAGTGGGTCTGTCTGGTCACCTTCATCTGCAACATCTTCGATTACCTGAAGGTGCGTTTACCTCGTCCCGTCCGGAGCAGAGCAGCCACTGGGAGTTTGCTGTTCGGGGACTCCGAGAGTTTGCCTACAATCGCTCCACAAATACACGGTCGCTCTGTGATGTATACACTGTGAAGCGCTTTGAGACGTCGATAAGAGCCCCTGTGGCTCAGTGGTTAGAGCACTTGTCTTGCAAGCTGGGGAGACCTGTGTTCAAATCCAGGCAGGTCAGGGCGAAACCTTGGGCAAGTTTCCTTACTCCACACGCCTAATAATAATCCCTCCAAAATAACCAGAAAAATAAAATTGGTCATTTCAATCCACGACATTGTGTGTGTGGGACACTGCTGTGTGTGTGTGGGACAATCGGCTGCCGCGATTCGCCCACAAATATACAGTCAATTCACTTTACAGTATATTCTGTGAAGCGCTTTGAGACGTCGATAAGACGTGAAAAGTGCTATATCAAATGCAAGGATTATTATTATCATTTTCAAGGAAATCCTACAAAGCGCTTGGAGATGTTTTGACGTGATAAGGCGCTGTGCCAAATCCGAGGATTATTATTATTATTATCACTGTTTATTATCACTGTGTCTCTGTTACATCCACCCAGTCCTCACAGAGCTCTGTGCCATTGTACCACAAAAAAAACAAGTTATATTTATATAGCGCCCCTCACGCAGGACAGCGTCCCAGAGCTCTTGTACAGTCCGCTCTATCACCCTCATTATACTTTAATGCTCTTTTAACTCCTCTTGTGTTCTATTCTTATGAAGGGTGTCATGATATTGTATTATATTGCAACCACGCTCAGTCACATTGTAATGTAATAATAATCCTTGTGTCTTTGAAACACCTCAATGCGCTTCACAGAATATACTGCAAAGTGGAGTCATGTATCTCAGTGGTTAGAGCTCTCCCTTTACAGGCGAGAGACCTGGGTTTGATTCCAGGCAGGTCAGGGCGAAACTTTGGGCAAGTTTCCTTATCCCACACACCTGATGATAATCCCTCAAGAAAAAATAAAATCGGTCACTTCAACCCAAGAGTGTTTTGTGGGACACTGCTCTGCGCAACTGGCTACCGCGTTTCGCCCATAAATATACAGTCAGTTCGCTTTACGGTATATTCTGTGAAGCGCTTTGAGGCGTCTAGAAGACACGAAATGCAAGGATCATTATAAAGTGTACATTTTGTGGGCAAAATGTACACTTTATAGAAAAACTTTATAGAAAAACTATTTCCACTCGTGGGTGAATCTGTGACTCGTGGTCACAGATTTAAAATAGTTTCAAGGCGCAGTAGAGGGGAGCTGAGGAGAAATTTTTTCACTCAGCGAGTTGTTCGAATCTGGAATGCATTGCCTGAAAAGGTGGTGGAGGCTGATTCGATAACAACTTTTAAAAGGGAATTAGATCTTTATTTAGGGAGAACGGGTCTATTAGGCTATGGGGAGCGGGCAGGGCAGTGGGATTGAATCGCTCTTTTCAAAGAGCCGGCACAGACTAGATGGGCCGAATGGCCTCCTTTTGTGCCGTAAAATTCTATGATTCTATGAAAATGCGTCAGTCAATTGCGCACATTGTGTGGGGTTAATGGGTGCAGTCATCTGATGGTAAAATGCCAGCCAGTTACCTCGCCTCCGAGAGCTGCCTGCACTTAATCTCAGGATGGAATATCTTAAAGTACCTTCCAGTACTTCTCATGATTAATCACTTAATGATGCATTTCTTTACTGTCTCCTCGAGTGTTTCGCTGTCTCCTGAGTTGTCCGTGTGCAGTGTGTACTCTCTGCCACTGGGTGGAAGCAGAACCCAATGTGAAAGCTTTCACAGTGATAACAGACGCTCCAGAGACGGGGAGACGAGACAACAAGTATTCAGTGGACTCGTTTGGTTTGAATCAATGGTTAACGCCGTACAGTTTCCCATTCGTTGTGCAGGTAAACAACATGCCCATGATGGTGCTGGTCAACCCCGTGTATGACTGCTTGATGCGGCTGGCCGAGCCTGATTCCCTGCAGAATGAAGAGGAGGTGAGTATGGAAAGTTAAAATACTGTGTGTGAGTGTGTGGAGGGTGATTGCTAAGTTGGTAACTTGTGTGTAGCCAGCCGCTCTACCGGGAGTGATTGGGGGCAAGGGAGTGAACGTCTTGGGACGTCCTTCCGAAGGGAAAGGTGATATACAATTGTAATTTGGTGTTGCTCTGGGACACTGCCCTGCGTGAGGGGCGCTATATACTGTGTGTATCTGTGTGTACACAATAAACAATACTAATCCTTGCATTTGGTGTAGTGTCTTAATACGTCTTCAAGACGAGTCAAAGCGTTCACAGAATATATTGTAAAGTGAATTGACTGTTTATTTGTGGGCGAAACGTGGCAGTCAATTGCACACAGCAGCGTCCCCACAAACAGTTATGGATTGAGTGACCAAATTATTATAATTTTTTTGAGGGATTTTTATCCCCGGAAAAGCGATCCGCGTTTACCTAACATTTTACACCCCACGTCCTCTCGCTTGCGAGGCAGCGCTCTAACCACTGAGCTACAGGACTCCACACGTATGTTGAGTCCTGTAGCTAGAGCGCTCGCCTTACAAGTGTGAGACCTGCGTTCACATCCAGGCAGGTCAAGGCGGGCGAAACCTTGGGCAAGTTTCCTTCCTCCACACGCCTAATAATAATCCCTCCAAAAATCCCACAGCAATAAAACAAAATTGGTCATTTCAATCCACTACTATTTGTGGGGGACGCTGCTGTACGCAATTGGCTGCAGCGCTTCGCCCGCAAAGTATATTACAGTCAATTCACTTTACGGGATACTCCGCAAGAGGTGAAAAGCGCTACATCAACTGCAAGGGTCGGTATTAAGCAAATCATAGAATCATAGAATCATAGAATTTTACGGCACAAAAGGAGGCCATTCGGCCCATCTAGTCTGTGCCGGCTCTTTGAAAAGAGCGATTCAATCCCATTGCCCTGCCCGCTCCCCATAGCCTAATAGACCCGTTCTCCCTAAATAAAGATCTAATTCCCTTTTAAAAGTTGTTATCGAATCAGCCTCCACCACCTTTTCAGGCAATGCATTCCAGATTCGAACAACTCGCTGAGTGAAAAAATTTCTCCTCAGCTCCCCTCTACTGCGCCTTGAAACTATTTTAAATCTGTGACCACGAGTCACAGATTCACCCACGAGTGGAAATAGTTTTTCTCTATTTGCCCTGTCGAAACCCCTCATGATCTTATAAACCTCTATTAGGTCTCCCCTCAATCTTCTCTGCTCCAGAGAGAATAACCCTAGCCTATCTAGCCTCTCCTCATAGCTGAAGTCCCTCAATCCTGGCACCAAATGCGAGTTGCTGCGGTCTGATCTGATGCGGTCTGTTGCAGGTGGACTGCTTGGTGCTGCAGTTGCATCGCATCGGGGAGCAGCTGGAGAGGATGAACGTGCCGAGGATGGACGAGCTGTTCTGTTTGCTGCGCGATGGCTTCCTGCTGCAGAATCGTCCCTCCTCCCTCTCCCGCCTCCTCCTCCTGGAGATCATCGAGTTCCGCGCCGGCGCCTGGAAGATGTCGGACATGGCGCAGAAATACTACTACAGCGAGGTGGTGGACTGAGCCGGGGCACACGCACACGCGCATACACACACACGCACACACACATACGCACATGCACACACGCGCGCGCACACACACATATGCACATGCACACACACACATGCGCGCGCACACACCCATGCACACACACACGCACAAACACACACACACACACACACACACACGCGCGCGCGCGCCTGCTTAGCCAACGACAGGATACATCCCGAGCTCCAGACTCTCTGCCATCTTTCTCGGAAATTCCAACTTTCTACAGATCTGGGAAGACGGAAGTTCCGAGGGTGTTCTACGGCAACAAAACGAGGAAACTCAACAGTCCTGATTGGCAAGGGTTTGTGCTGTGCCAGGCTAACTTACTTTTAAGGCTGTTTTGTGGATGGATTGAAGATTATTTTTTACGGAAAAAAAATTAACCCAAAGGTTTCTTCCTTTTTTTAAAAAAAACGACGAGAGCTAATGCAAACTGCTTGTCCCCATTGCTACCTTGCAGTATAAGCTATACAATAGAGTTCCCTCAACCCCTCCCCACACCCCCTTCCCCTCCCAGGAGACCAGCAGGAGAGAGAGAGAGAGGATAACGAGCCCACCAAAGGGCATATCAGCTATCTGTCTCTTTATTCAGTGATCCCAGCTTCAGATTCGCAGCCTCAGTTTTCTTCTCCATTTGCATTGCGATTGTAGCACCAACTCCCTCGAACCAAAGGGTTCCTTCCAATGTTCTTACATTCTAACACAAGTTAAGGTCGCAAGTGTGGACTGCCCCATTCTCTCACAGCAGCAAACTGACCGAGTGACTCTCCCACCCCACTTATCCCTCCCTCCCACCCACCTTACCCCTCATTCCTCTTCTCACCCACCCACCCACCACCCACCCAACCTGCTCGAAATTATTAATGGAGCCAGTTTACTAAACTATTTTTTTTAAAAATTAAGCGATGTGTTACACAGTCCCTGCCATAAGGTGTCGCTAGCAACCAAGGAAATACAATTGTGCTTCAGCCAGAGCAGAGCATCATCGACATTCCTCTGGGACCCAATGGCCTCACCAAGGGCTGGATAGACACCGATGGCAGCAGCCGACTCCATTGGATGCCGTTTGTGTGTTTTTTTTTAGAGATGTTTTTTCAATAAACGAGGCAATTTACTTCCGATGGACTCAGGGATTCAATCAATCGTTTTGTCCTCATCCACGGAGTGGGAGGAGCAGGAGGTCAGTGTATCTGAACTTGCTAACCGTAACAATTAAGCAATGCCTAGCCTTAACCCACGTTGCTTCTGTTAACTTTCTCAAATATGGCAAAGCCGTTTGCTTTGTTCCAGTTAGTTGGAACCTCCCATCATTGACTGAAACAACAACTTGCTCTTATATAGCGACCTCCAACACAGGTTAGCGTCTTAGAGCGCTTAACAGTGGCCGAGCCTGACTCCGAGCCGGACTGGGGAGGTGACCGCAAGCACTGACGAACAGGAAGGTTTTCAGGCGGGACATGAAAAGGGGGAGAGAGGGTCAGGGCGGAGAGATTGAAGGAAAATGCTCCACAATTTGGGGGCGTAGTGGCTTAAAGCACAAGATTAATAATAATCCTTGCATTCGATATACCGTTTTTCACATCTTATCGACACCTCAAAGCACTTCACAGAATATACCGTAAAGTAAATTGACTGTATATTTGTGGGTGAAATGCGGCTGCCAATTGCGCACAGCAGTGTCACACAAACGGTTGTGGATTGAAATTACTAATTATTACTATCGTGGGGGGTTGTTTTGGACGGATTATTATTAGTGGAGTAAGGAAACCTGCCCAGGTTTTCGCCCTGATCTGCCTGGATTCGAACACAGGTCTCACACTTGTAAGGCGAGGGCTCTAACCACTGAGCTACAGGAGCTCCACAACTTCCAATGATGGAGCAGAGGGTGAGAGGGACGAGCAGGAGGCTGGTGCCAGTTGAGCAGAGGTGCTGGATGGTGGATTGGGGAGGAGGTCGGAGAGATAGGGAGGTGCCAGGGAGTGTGAGGATCTCGTAGCCAATCCGTTCAGTGGAGCCTGGGCAAGAACTGGTGAGTTGTGGGTATGGAGTTAGCTCCGGCTCAGTACCTGGGCAGCAGAATTGTGAATGAGCTGGATTTTATGAATACTGATGCCTCATTATGTCAGACAGTCCTCACCAGAAATTAAAGTCAGGGTTAAGTGAAAGCGAAGTCAATCACAGTGCTCTGTGTCAACCTGGCTCGGTGACACACTTGGTGGGGTGAGAGAGATAGAGAGTCTCAAGTCCACACTCCTTGTATATAAATGGTCTCCAGGAAAGCCATTATCTGGACAAATGTAAATAATAATCAGAGCGTTTGGTGTGGCACAACACATACTGTAATGTGAATTGACAATGTTTTGTGGGCAAAGCAGGGCAGCCAATGAATTGCGCACAGCAGTGTTGTCTCACAAACAGTCGTGGATTGAGTGAGCGAAAGCGAGTAAATCAAGTCACAAATTGTGTGGCAAACATATCACTTTATTAAAGGCAGCGCGACTGACTCGACCGAGCGGAGGGACAGAGGCGCCGGAGACAAAACGCCAACGAGACAGATCAGGGAAACGCGCGCGTCTCGAGCACATTCACTTACACCGAGCCGCTCATCCTGAGCAGCGCAAACACAGGCGTCTGGGCGCTCGCAACACAGAAGGGACGGCGAGAGTAAGCACTTAGCGGGAGATGCCAGCCGTCGACCTGTTTTCCGAGCTGCCAGGGCAGGGTCTGCCGGCCTGTCGGGGTAAGAAAGCCTGGCTCACAACGAAAGGCACAAATGCAGGTATCTATTTCTTTAGATCGCGCGTTCCAGCTCCGGCGGAGACTACCCTGGCAAATCGGCTGCCTGCGGGACAATCATTTCAGCGGGGCCCGTGTGTCACTGGCAGTTTCTGACTTGCGAGCCCCCCCCACCCCACCCACCCGCCCAACTCGATCGTTATGGCGCTATCGTGTCCTCCGAGACATTGCTACCGGCCAACAAAGCTCCCAACACAGAGCCGCAGCACACAACCTCGAGGAGAGTGTGTGTGTGGGGGGGGGGGGGGGGGGGGGAGCGGGCGGTGGAGGGGGAGAGGAGAGAGGGGAGATAATGTACTTTGTGATGGAGCTCTCAGGCACTTTGCTGTGCAGCAGATAGAGATACTCTGATGCGTGTGATGTGATTTTAACACGTAGGGGGGCAGGGGGCGGGTGGGGGTGGGGGGGGGGGATTTGATGAGCTGGTGTCACAAGCTGATTGTTAAAGGAGTTAAATTGACAGGCCAGGAGTCAGCACTCTGCTCAGGCGTCTCACTAGTCAAGGGGAAGGTTTATAATAATAATAATAATAATAACCCTTGCATTTGATATAATGCCTGGTGACATCTGAAAGCGCTTCACAGAACATACTCTAAAGTGAATTGACTGTGTGGCAGATAATTGCGCACAGCAATCTAGCCCTAACACAGACGGTGAGAGACCTACTGATGGCAGCGTGGTCACAAACACGGAGTGGGAACAAAACTCCCGCTCGGAGCTGTTTGGAATAATCACTGAGGGTGTGGGTGTTGGGGGTGGGCTGGGGGAAGTACCAGAGGCTGGTCAAACAGTAGAGAGGAGAGAGAGGACGTTACGCTACTAACTTGTCGAGAGAAAGGCAAGGCGAGATGAAGCGCTCTAACGCACATCAGGAAAATCATTTGCAATAAATCACTAGAACGTTAACACACGGCCAGCAACAAACTATTCTCCATATAAACCACCAAAGGTTGGGAGGGGCAGACATTCCACTTGTCTAGGATTACGGGATCTGACAGCCCTCACCAGCACAGCAGAGAGAGAGAGGGATTTGCAGGAGTGCTCGTTAAGCATAAGGTACATCTCAAACGTAACCAAACTCTGGGAAGTGACGGGAATCCATTTGCGCAATGACGATTTCCACAAAGCATTCCATGCTCTCAGCAGCTCAGTGCGCGCAGAGATTGTACTGCTCAGAAAGAACTCAATGCTACCTCCTCCCCCCACCCCTGACATGCACACATACAAACACACACACACATACACACAAACACACACACTTCCCGTGTCTCACATGCAAACTGGTAAAGGCACCAATTTAACTCAGGAGATGAGATGCCGAGACAGATGTGGCACAATTATCCGATTCATCAAAATTCCACCATAAATAGACTAGAATTTACAGTTATATTACACTCAGGGGGATGATATTTCCAGTTATATTACACACCCGGTCGGAGAGACAACAGAGGTTCACAGCTATGGTATACAGGGAGTGTTAGAGAGGGAGGATACATACAGCTACATCACATGGAGGGATTGTGAGACAGGGAGAGTTACCACAGTGCTGAGTTGGGTGTATATACAGGGAGACAACAGTAATAGGACGATTTTGCTACTTGGCCACATTGCTCTCGGGGCTGTATAAAAATGCAAGTTGTTGCTGTTGTAGGACCCAACAACCCAAGGTCACCAGCACTACCCCCAGTGTCTCAGTCAGTCATACTCTGGACTCACAAACACACAGTAAACATCGGCGGTTACTTGGGCAGCAGGTACACAGCCTGTTAACAGCCAATAATGAATCTTGCCCTCCTCCCCTCTCCCCCGTAACCACTGCCCTTCAGCCTCACTGGGGTGGGAGAGAGATTGGCAACATTCCATTCCTCCAGCTCGCTACAGGTGCCATGCGTTGGCAGCCTGGTTGGCACTTTTATCTGTACGTTGGCACTTGGCTTGATCCACGAGAGCCGTGCGTTTGCAGGTCATTTCTGGCAAAGGAGGTTCACAACAAATGGAAACGCTAAAACGGGACACGATTTTCCTCCTTCCCCAGCCCAGCTCCTTTCCTGGTGGGTGGTGTTTCCCCTGCTTCGGGGGGGGGGGGAATGGTTGGACTTTGCAAACTAGCATCACTGTAAATGGGGCCAGGGCGTGTAATTGGAATTGAGGTATGAGATCAGCCATGAATCGGAACAGGCTCGAGGGGCTGAATGGCCTAATACTGCTGTTCCTAAGCTCCGAGTACTCTTTGAGCGCTCTGAGACGCTACCCGGCGTGGATGGCGCTATATAAGTGGAAGTTGTCATTGTGCTGACTCACTATTTAACTGTTGGGCGAGAGACGTCTCAGCAAAGCATGGTCCTGGCTTGAATGCCCACACACGCGCGCGCACGCACCTTCCAGCGGTGTCTGCGGAGCAGGCTCTCTCTGGCTAATTCACCTCCCAACCCCCCAACTCAGTGTTGCAGAGTCCGATTGCAGCAACAAGTGCTTCTTCGAGTGATATCTGCAGCCTCGGCACGTTCAACACACTGACTCACGATTCTTGCGGTGACTCGTTGCTCAATGCTCTACCCAGCAGCTCGCCATGTCTCACTTGGGTCATTGGGAGGAGCAATCCTCAAACAGGATTCATTACAAAGTTAACCGGCAGTAAGTAATTTCGCAGTTACAGGCAGATGGAAACTTACCGGCTGGATCTCACAATCTGCCAATAAATTTAGTTCCGCAAAAGCTTCCGTCCTTGAGACCTGCCCGGGTGGCTTTTCGAGACTGTGGCAAATCTCGCTGACCTGTGGATCGAAGAATCTTACAGCAGAGAAGGAGGCCATTTGGCCCATCACGCCTGTGCTTGATGTTTTGAAAGAGCTCCCCAAACTAGTTCCATTTCCCCCCCACCCCCCCTCACTGGCTCTTTCCCCATAACATGTGTCTAATGCTTTCCAGAATTGCGTATAGTCGAGCACGTGGCTCTGGGGAGAGATTGAACATTCTGTTCTGGACAAGGGGAGATTTCCGCGGTTGAGTGGGTGGGTGGCATTGATATGTGGAACGTTCACCTGGGTTATGGGACACTATCTGGGAGGATATGCGCTCCCTTTTGTGTCAGGAGACCCGGCTGATCACAAGGAATACTGTAGGATAGTGGTCAGACCGAGATAGTGATTTTTGAGAAATTGGAGTTCAAAGCAGCTGAGCTCCTGGGTCCTGGGGGGACAGAAGGGGATGGAGAGAGAGAGAGAGCGAGGGTTGGAGCGGTGGTGGGGGCGGGTGGAGGGGGATGAGCGATGGAATGAGATGTGAAAGGCTAGAACTTAAATACGTGCTCCTTAAGTTGCAAAACACAGTAACTGACCGGCTGAACAGTACAGGAATCGGGAGGGTTATTTAATCCAATGGCTGGCATTGAGAGAACTTTCATGTCGAGGTATGTGAGCGAGATTCCCAGTCAATGCAAAGCCATTGGGTCACCATCAGGGCTCCAAACAGAAGACACATCGGGGGGAGAAAATGGCACAGAGAGAGAGAGAGAGAGAGAGAGAGAGAGAGAGAGAGAGGGGGAGAGAACTCTCACTCGCATGGTAGTCGAATGCACAAGTACAACATGATATCACATTACAAAATGGTGAGCCAGACCACAGCTGAGCTCAGGCACAGCACGTGGATGGGAATTACACAAACGGAGGACATCAGTGCCACCCTCCCACTGCCATTGACAAAAGCCGAAGCCAGAGTCCTGCAGCCACACGGCTTGTTAGACGAACCCACAACAGCTGGACTTCTTCTTCTGGGATTCGATGTAGTCGTGGATTCGGAATTTGGGCTCATTGGACTGATTGACGGATCTGTGTTTGAGCTCCCTGAAACAGAAACAGCAGTCGTTTATTATCCTGCATCCCTGCATTTGACACCGCGCCTTCCAGATGTCCCTAAGCGCTTCACGCGATGTAAGCATGAAGTGAATTGACCATTAATGTGTCTTGTGGGTGAAATGCGGCAGCCAATTGTGTACGGCGGTGTCCCACAAACAGTCGCGGTTTGAGTGACCAAATTGTTCATGTCCTAATCATTTCATTCTATTTCAAAGGGATTAGTACCCCGCTGGAAATGAAGAAACACACCCAAGGTAACCTAAGCCTAGAAAATGTCAGCTTCATTATTCTATTCTCTCAACAACAACAACAACTTGCATTTATATAGCACCTTTCATGCCAGGCAGCATCCCAGAGCGCTTACAGCAGTAAACTCAGAGGACGCAGTACTTGTAAACATTCATTCTGGCCACAAGGAGATTATCGAGGCCGATTATCTAAACCAACGTTGGACAATAACAACAACAACAGTATTATAATTGGAAAGTGACTTTCACGTCTGGAGGACGTCCCAAGCTGCTGAACAGTTGGGGGTCAATGTCTGAGCAAGGGTGGTAGTGCCATGGGTTGGGATGAGGGAGAACAGAAGGCACGGTCGAAAAGGATGGTCTTGAGTCAGACCTTGAAGGAGGCAAGGGAGGGAGTGAACGTAAGAATATAAGAATTAGAAGCAGGAGTAGGCCATTCGGCCCCTCCAGCCAGCCCCGCCATTCAAAACGATAATGGCTGATCTTCTAATCTAACTCCACCTGCCCCGCCTTATCCCCATAATCCCTTAATCCCTTTATCCACAAGAAATCTATCAATCTCAGTCTTGAATATGTTCAAGGACTGAGCATCTGCAGCCTTTTAGGGTAGAGAATTCCATAAATGCACTACCCCTCTAATGGATGGAGTTATAAAAGGCAGAGAAGCTGAAAGCCTGGCCAGCGATGGTAGGGTGGGTTGGACAGGAGATATACAGGCCAGAACTTGCTGAATGGAATTTTGGATGATCTGCAGCTTGTGGAGGGAAGAGATGGGGCAGCCGACACGGAGGGAGTATCCATAGTTAGATGTTGAGGTGACAAATGCATGCGTGAGGGTTACTGTGAAGTTAATTGACTATATATTTTGTGGACTAAATGATAAACTACAACAAATAAGTTAGACTCGTATAGCTGGGAAATCAGTAATCCTTCACCCCCAACAACTCTCTGCAACTCACTCTCAGCACAGTATTATGTGTCATGCTTATACCTCTGGGCCAAGAGGTTCTTCATTCAAGCCCCCCATTAGGATTGATACAGTCCTGGAGGCTTGGTCACTGCTAGTTACTGTACATTGGACATAAATGCTAACCATGGTCCTACCTAGCTGTTCTTCAGGTGGATGTTAAAGATCTTATAATACTATTCGTAAAGAGAAACAAATTTCTCCCAATGTCCTGGCCAACAATCCTTTGGATAAATGGGCCATTCAGCTCATGATTGCTTGTAGGACATTGCTATGCAAAACATGACCACTGTTTGAGATGTTGACTCGATAAGGAATTAGAGAAAGGAAAAAAAAAGGACTGTGGCTCTTACATGGTTAGGAAAGAATCAATCACTTACCTTGCAACAGCCATGAATGCTAGCTCCACGTTGATGCCTGTTTTAGCGCTGGTCTCTATGAAGGGAACACCGTACTCCTGTGGATGATATGGAAAAGTATTTCACTGGCCCATCACATTCTCTCTGGAGTACAGTTCAGACTAATCCTCTCACCATAACACCAATCTTTCAGACTACAGGCCAAATATCAGTCCTATTGCTGGGGCTCAGCTTTGTAAGTTGATAAGTTGATGATCAGTCTCAAAGATACCTTGGGGAAGTGGGGTAGGGGTGTGTCTGGGGTGGGGGGAAGAGGTAGATCAGGCTTCAGCCCGATTAAATCTGGCTGAAGCCTGATCTACCTCTTACGTAGATAACGTAGGGATACGTTACGAGGTAAGGCTGCGATTAAATCCAAATTAGTTATCCTCAGCACTCTAGGTGTGGTAGTTCTGGAGCTGAGGAGGGGCAATATGGGGTAGGGTAGATGGCTGTGGGTTATTCTGTGGACTAGCCCACAAAATACACAGTCACTCCACTTTACAGTAGATTCTGTGGTGTGCTTTGAGATGTCTCTTTGAGACGCCGTCCGGCGTGGAGGGCGCTAAATAAATCAAAGTTGTTGTTGTCTCGAAGACACGATAAGGCGTCTATTCAAAAGCAAGGATTATTATTATGATAGAATTATTATTATTGGAGGACAAACAACAGTAACAACAAAGTTACATTTGTGGAGCGCCTTTCACGTCGGGAGAGAGAAGAGATATATCACTGGAATGTATAGAAAAAAAACAGAGTAACATTGGATTTACTGCTCACTCTGGCCAATTTCTCTCCCTCCTCTCTTTTGATGACTCTCTCTCCAGCCATATCAGCCTGCAAAAGGAAACAAAAGCGCAGACTTCAGTATCCCATGGACAAGTTGAGGAGAAGCTGCGTGGTGTGCAGAGATCTGTCAGTGTTACTCACGCTGTTGATCAAACTCACTCCGATCCAATGCGCACACAGAGACATAATGCAATTACACAGACTAGTGAAGCACTCTGAGATGCTAGCTACCCTGCATGGAGGGCATTATCTGAGTGCAAGTTGACATTGTTGTTGGTTGTGGTGTAACAAATAAAGTCCAGAGAAGGGGATAGTGTTTCCACCTTTAGTGTGCTATTAACAGCGTGAACATCCCACACACCCTTGTGACACGGGCCTGGAAGGGACACGTTACGAGGTAAGGCTGCGTAAATTTGGATTGCATGCCCTTGAGTTTAGAAGGTTGAGCAGTGATTCGATTGAGGTGTTTAAGATGATAAAGAGATTTGATAGGGTAGATACAGAGAAGCCATTTTTTCTGGTGGGGGAATCCAATGCAAGGGGACTTGGTCTTAAAATTTGAACCAGGCCTCTTAAGAGTAAAATCAGGAAGCATTTGTTTACTCATAGGGTGGTAGAAATCTGGAATTCTCTCCCTCGAAAGGTCGTGGAGGATGGATCCATCCACACCTTCAAGATTGAGGTGGTTAAGATGTTTGGTAGGTCAGAGTATTAAGGGATATGTGGAGAAAGCAGGAAATTGGAATTCAAAACAATGCAAATTAGAATTAAGCCATTTAAGAGTGAAACCAAGAAGCATTTTTTCACTCAAAGGGTGGAATCCTATAACTCAGTGGTTAGAGCACTCGCCTTTCAAGCATGGGACCTGTATTCAAATCCAGGAAGGTCAGGGTGAAACCTTGGGCAAGTTTCCTTACTCCACTCACGTAATAATAACCCCTCCAAAAAAACACAATAAAAAAACCAGGACTGTTTGTGGGACACTGCTATGCGCAATTGGCTGCCGCGTTTCACCAGCAAATATACAGTCAATTCACTTTACAGTATATTCTGTGAAGCGCTTTGAGACGTCGATAAAATGTGAAAACCGCTATATCAAATGCAAGGATTATTATTACTATTATCTTGTAATCCCACTTGTTTGAGTTGGGCATTGAACCTCTGGATCATCTGATCTACAGATTGTGGATCTCGTTCAGATCAGCCGTGATCTAATTAAATGGCGGCAGCGGCTCGAATGGGACTTTTTTTTTCTTAGGTTCCATGGCAATTATGGTTTTTATTATGGTCCTTTGGTAAACTGGAATCTGTTGAGAAGCCAATTCCCTCAAACAAGTAAACAGCAAATGGCACTCACCTTGTTCCCTAGCAACATGATGACGACATTCTGCTGAGCGTATTCGTGTATCTCTGTTAACCAAGCCTGAAAGAGAGATGAGTTAATGGAACGGATTCAATCTTAAAAGTACGTGTAGCTCAAGCCGTTGCCAAGAGGTCTCAGTTCAGAAATTTCGATGCTTCCCCAACCCCTCCCTCATTACAAGCGTGAGATCTGCGTTCGAATCCAGGCAGATCAGGGCCAAACCTTGGGCAAGTTTCCTTACTCCACACGCCTAATAATGATCCGTCAAAAAAAACCATAATAATAAAAATTGGTCATTTCAATCCACGACTGTTTGTGGGGACGTCGCTGTGCGCAATTGTCTGCCGTGTTTCGCCCACAAATATACAGTCAATTCACTTTACAGTGTATTCTATGAAGCGCTTTGAGACGTCGATAAGATGTGAAAAGCGCTATATCAAATTATTATTATTAACGGACGATCAACAATAGGGTCTGAATTGCCAGCACAGCACAGTGCCATGTATCCACACACCCAGTTATCTATATCGGGCTCCAAAGCAGAAGTATGAAGCTGGCAAACTAAATGTGGTTAGTTGCGAGCAGTTGCACAAAGTTATCAAGTCCACAATTTTAGACCCACAGCGAGAATAATCTGGTGACTCAAGGCAAGTGTGTTTATTGAGCTTTCGTTTAAAAGCCCAGGTACAGTCTAAAGTTGGCGACGGGGAGTGAGAAATAAATTTAAGAGTCAGAATGAGAAAGGGAAAGTGAGTGGGAGAGAGATGACATCGTGTGATACTATAGTGTCAGCATAACATCTGGTAGAAAAAAAGTGTTAGTTGCTACTGCAGCCACTTTGTATTTGACAGAATGACCCATTATTTGCGCTGTTTCCTTGTTCACCTCACTGCCGAACCCAATTAATGCAGTTGAGAGGCTTTTTAGTTTCTATGAAACACACACTTATCACATTTACAGAACTGTGAAGTTTGCTGACATCCACACAACCTGAAAGGCGCTATAAACGTAAGGATTATTATGATCCCTGCATTTCTTAATAAGAGTTTCTCAATCGAGAATTCAATTAGAATTCCCATAAATTGGCGTGCGAAACTCCAGTCTGAAGCTACGCCAGAGCAGAGTTCGGTCCGGAGTTTGGTTTTGACATCGGAATCAGCGATCAGAAAGTCTTCCCAGTTAAACGATTGATTGCTTATTAAGGATTCTGCAGGGGAACACTCAATCAATCGGACATCGAAATACACAGTCATTGCATTGGACAGCAGTTCCCTGGAAGCTTTTTGACACGTTGACATAAACAGGCACTAAATTAAACGCAAAGATTATTTATAGCGTAAGATCACCCATCCCCTGCAGTTTCAGGCATTTTTAAACCGATGAGCTGGGGGGAGGGGGGGGCAATGCTTTTTTTTAAAAAAAAGATAAGACATGTTTTTATTTTCAAAGGGAATCTATCTCTTGTGCCAGTCAGGATTGAGCAAGGTCTGCGCCACGGCAGGGGATTGAGTGATGGCTCCAAAGGTAAATAAACACATCTCCTGTGGTGGATGCATAGCAATTATAGTGAGTCAGACACGGGCTGCCGTCGCTCGAGTTACAAGTTAGGATACGTTTCAATGAAATCAAAAACTCGTCAGAAATCACTGGAGCCAAACTTCCAAAGAAGCGAGAGAGAGAGAGAGCGAGAGAGAGAGCGAGAGAGAGAGCGAGAGCGAGAGAGATTCATCAACAACAGTACAAGGCAGGTTTACGTTGAGGTGCCTTCTGCCCGCAATACGGATTTACGTTTTTCCACCGCGCCTTTCATGTTCGGAAGGACTGCTCGGGTTGCTCAACGGCTTCACGCATGACACCCGAGGAGCTGAGGGTGGTGGGAGAAGGAGTGGGGGAGGGAGCGGAAAGATGATCGCGTACGCGGTTCGAAGAGGAAGCTCTTGAGACGACACGGTGAGGGGGAAATAAACTGTTTCTCATTAGCCAGCAGTATTGGTTGTGTATAATTACTCGTGCTGCGTGTTGGATCCCCTGCAGAGAGATCCAGCCAAACTCTGCAAAACAACACTATTCAATCGGGATTCAATTCCCCTAATTTGTGAGAAGTACCAGGGTAGACGGCCACATTACAGGGTTAGATATATACGCAACACAACCTGACACAAACCCCCACCACCCCCCGCACCCCCCTCGGAGCCCCCAGATCTCTGGCAAATTAAACTGGTTCTAATTTATGCTCTGTTTTGGGCACGCAGTCTGCAGCCGGTCCTTTGTCCAGCTTCTCCTCTGTCACCATCAATCAAACTGTCTCGAGAAAGATACTGCACAACGGAGCGCATCTGCAATTTGACAATGTAAGGACAAGCGCGAGATAGAGAGAGAGAGAGAGTGTGAGAGAAAATAATAAACCAGCAACTCATGCTCACTTGGCTTCTAAACCCAGACTGAATTGTTGCAGTTATCGGGTATTTTCATTGCTGACCAGCCAGACGCCAGCCCTAAAGATGGTGGATGTGGAGCTCTTGTGGCTCAGTGGTTAAAGCACTTGCCTTACAAGCGTGAGACCTGTGTTCGAATCCAGGCAGGTCAGGGCGAAACCTTGGGCACGTTTTTCCTTACTCCACACACCTAATAAAAATCCGTCCCCAAAAAAACAAAACAATAAAAATCGGTCATTTTCAATCCACGACTGTTTGTGGGACGCTGCTGTGCGCAATTGGCTGCCGCATTTCGACCCCCAAATATATAGTCAATTCACTCTACAATATATTCTGTGAAGCGCTTTGAGACGTCGATACGATGCAAGAAGCACGATATTACATTCAAGGCTTATTATTATTATTATTATTGATTTCCTGTGACTTCCTAGTGTGCTGTGCGATGCGAGGCGCTCTGAGACGCTGTCCTGCCTGTGGGGCTCCATGTGAGTGCGAGATGTTGTTGTTGTTGTTGTTGTGCTGGTTGCACAGCAAACCACTTGGCAAACCAACGTCGACAATTGGCTGC
Source organism: Hydrolagus colliei (assembly GCA_035084275.1). Lineage (NCBI taxonomy): Eukaryota > Metazoa > Chordata > Chondrichthyes > Chimaeriformes > Chimaeridae > Hydrolagus > Hydrolagus colliei. Next base: position 9,225,701 of record CM068760.1, on the reverse strand, counting down.
CGCGTTTCGCCCACAAGTTTACAGTCAATTCACTTTACAGTGTCTTCTGCGTCAAATGCAAAGAGTATGATTATTATTATTATTACTATTATTTAACACTCGGTATGAACGTATGAGCAGAGCCTTGTGAATGGGTGGAATCAAAGAGAATCACTCTTGTGAATGGGAACATTCTGAACTTGGAATGAATAAAAAAAAGTCTTTGCTGCAGTCTTGCTGCTAAAATTAGCCGTATCTCTGGTCAAAAGCCTCTCGTGGGAGGGATTCGAGTCCCTGCTCCTGATTTAGCAGCAGCTGAAGATAAAACCTGACGTGATTTTTTTGTTGTTGTTTGGCTCAAGCCACCGTTACACCTCAGTGAGCAATGAATTTGAAGCCCTTGTAGCTTGGATTTGTGGGGGTTGTGTTGGTGGAGAGACTTTGGCAGGAAGAGGTTGTTGACGTGAAGAACCCTCTCTCTGATTCTCTCAGATGGATTCGGCTGCTCATTGATTTTCCTCGGCTCCGTCTCTGTTCAGCCCCTGCCTGAGCTGCGTGCAGCTGCCAAGTTTGGCGTCACATGTATGTCAACGCACTTCATCTTGTGGGCTAATATAGCTATAAACGAGCCTTGACATTTACACTGTCAGCCGCTGCAGGATTAGTGATACGGAATGGTTGAGAGGCAGTGACCGAGGCCTCAGTGTCTTTCCGTTCCCTCATCCTGCGACAAGGTCTTTTTTCTGGGTTTTATCTTCCTATCCTTCGACCGTGCCTTCCATCACCTCCCTGCCCCTACCCTCCCCGCTCTGCCCGCCCCTCCTGATCCCAATCACCAGCTCGGACGCAGATCCCTGACTGCCTCAACGCCTTGGGACGTCCTCCCAACATGAAAGATGTTTTACAAATTGAATTTGTTGTTGTTTGTTTGTCCCTCCCGGCCCTGAACAGTGTCACTTTGTTCCCACCGACTCCTAAGGCTTCAGTGAATGATGCGAAAACCATCTCCAACCAGGGTTAATGCTCTGCAGCCTTTACACTCTACTCTCATCTTTCCCACCCCTCGCGTATTTATAGGTTCCAGCTTGAAAAGTTATCGAGCCTTTCGGTCTCCTCTGTGTACAGTGATTCCCTACAGAATAAGCAATGTAACATTTCTGTGCTCAGTGCCCAATGCTCAGTGCGAAGGACAATGCAACATATTTTGCTAGACTGCATTTCTCGCAAGTTCCTCCACCACCCATCCGGACAGGACAGCCCATCCGACCAATCTGTCTGATCCATAATCAGACACTGCGTCAGAGAGACAGGACCATTTCGACTCGGGAGTGATGGTGCCCTCGGAGGTTTAAGGTTTTACACTAGGTACGCACTAGACCGAAAGGTTAACGACTAATCTCAAGTAAAACACAGCCTTACACAGTCCATCAGTAGAAATCTTCTTGATGTCTGAGCTAGACAGAGCACAGTATCTTCATTAAATGACTTCTTACAGGTCGTACAAGAAGAACAAACATTGGGAGGAACATTGCACGCCAGCCCGGGTCACAGATTAATGGAAAACGATACAAGATGATCCATTCTGTCTGAGCTGTTAAAATTAACAAGCAATTTGCAATTGGCGCTCACAGCAGCTGCTTGCTGTGCCCATTCATTGGATATCAGTTCATCCAAAAACACGAGCATCTCCTCTCCTCACATCACCTACCGCTGACTAACGCTTGCATTTCATTCTGGTGCTGTGTCTGGGCTGTTGGTAAGACATTCTGTTTCCTGGAGCTCACCGTGTGAAATCACAACACTCCAGTCAGCCCAACCAGTGCAGCAAATGCCTCCCGACTGTGTTGGTTCCTGAACTGTATTCAGAATCCCTGGGATGTAATATGCAGGCATTTGTAACAAAGTTTTCTCAGTAAGGGAACAAAGTCTTCCAGGAACTGCACACATGTCACGCTTGACATGCAGGAACGCGGATCAGCGTGGCCTAGTCACACGCTCAGTTAAGACTTTACTGTTCTCAACAAACGAAAAGCAACTGATTTGGACAAAGTTGGCAATGGATCCGCCCTTTCCGCACACAATTTGTGGAGTCCTGTAGCTCAGTGGTTAGAGCACTCACCTTTATAAGCCAGAGACCTGGGCTCAATTCAAATAAACAATAAATTGTTAATTTCAATCCAAGGCTGACTGTGGGACAAGTGGCCCATAAATAGATATATATGCAGCCAACTGACTTTACAGTATATTCTGTGAAGTGCTTTGAAACGTCTAGAAAACATGAAAAGTGTGATATCAAATGCAAGGATTATTATTATTATTATTTCACTCACAATTCTGTGCTGTGGTTTCAGGAGCTAATGTGGATGCCTGTGTGTGTGTGTGTGTGTGAGTATGTGTGTGTGAGTGTGTGAGAGAGAGCACAGAGAGAAAGGTGTTGTCCTTCAGATCAGATGCTAAAGCGAAGGAATCTTTATTGGACCCTGTTTAAGGGTCCACTAAAGATTCCATGGCACTGTTCAAGAAAGGAGTTTCTCCCAGTGTCTAGCCAACAATCTCCCAGACTTTTGGAGACAGCGCTATGTGCAAATTGGCTGCTCTCTTTGCCCACAAAATACACAGATGCTACACTTTACTCTAGATCCTGTGAAGCTGTTTGAGATGTCTTCCAGCTGGGAAAGGGCCAGTATCAAATGCAAGGAGTATTATTATTATTTATTGTCTTATCATCACACCCGCACTGAACAGCCCAAGTCATGGCTCTTACCACCCATCCTGTGATAATAGGTTCTGGGGTTGAGTAAGCAAGGAGGAACTTTCCTCTGTCCCCTGTCTAAATCGTTGACTGTCCAGTGCCTTTGGTTGTCCTCCCGACTTGAAAGGCACGATACAAATGCAATTTTGTTGTTGTTATACCTCTACTCCAGACAAAGAGGAGTTGCCATGAAAATATGGAACGTTTGGTCTGGCATGGACAGCACTCCGAGACATTACCCTGCACTACATAAATGCAAGCTGTTGTTGTTGTTACAGGGTTTTTGTCATGTATCTAAGTCATGGCTGAGCGGAACAAAATGCCGGTTTACGATGGTGCAAATTGACAGACAAAAAGAAAGGTCACTTCACCTCATTTTACCTGTGGAGGGTTCGTGGTGGTGCAATGTTTCACGGCATTGTATCGGGTAGCAAATGCACGCGAGGAATATTTTGTTTCTTAACCCTTCGCTTCCCGCAATCTCGCATCTGTAGGCCTTCCATGGCATGTAAATAGCATCAACAGGTCCAAACAGCAGCGTAATGTGAATCGAACGTTATTTTTTTTGAAGGAGGGGAGAATTCGGTTTGGGAGGAGACACGTCCGTGACTTTTCCTGGGGCTCGGAGCCAGGAGACAATGGAAAGAATTTAAGAAAACAGGAAATGCCTGCTTTCTTTTTTGAACACCATTCGGAATAAAATTCTATGGATATATCTCTGCGATCGTATTTTTTTATCTCGTAAAAAAACAATTCCTTCCAAAACCCAAATAAACGACTGATGACTGGTGAGGAAAAAAAACAACAGCAAAGTTACACTTATAGAGCGCTTTTCACGTCGGGAGGAAGTCTCAAGGAGTTGGAACAGTCAGGTTGGGACCTGAGCAAGGAGAGAGAGGCAGGGTAGGGGGGAAGGGCGGGAGAGAGGTAAGAGGGGAGGGAGAGGAGTTGGGAGGGCAGTAGAAGGCACGGTCGAAGAGGAGGGTCTTGAGACCAGTCTTGAAGGAGGCGATGGAGGGAACGAGTTGAAGGGACTGTGATATGGAGTTCCAGAGTGTGGGGGCAGAGAGGCTGAAAGCCTGTCCGCTGATGGTTAGGTGGGTCTGGAAGGGGACATGGAGCAGGCCGGAGCCCACTGAATGGCGGGGGTGGGGAGGTCCTTAGGGGGACAGGAGGTCGGAGAGGCAGTGGGGTGGGGGGGCAAGGCCCTGAATGGCATTGAAGTTGAACCAAACTGCTGCTGAGAATTGTGAGGTATAGGATTGCAAACTCTGTATACAGTACAGCATGGACTCTAGATCCTTGTTCAGCCTCTAGACTCTCAGAACACATAGAGACACTACTGTGCGCAATTGGCTGCTATGTTTTAGCCCACGAAGATACTGTCAATTCGCTTTACAATATATTCTGTCAAGTGCTTTGAGATGTTTAGGAGATGTGAAAAGGCCTATATCAATGGCAAGGATTAGTGTCAGAGCACACTTTAGCTTCACCAATCACACTAGATCCATTCCTGCTCAGTTATTCCAGGATTTCCTCTTCTACCATGCTTTCAGTCACACTACTAACCCCTACCCTCCCCGCCCTCCAGCCTTCCTGATCCCAACCAGCAGCTCGGGTGCTGATCCCTGACTGTCCAGTGCCTTGGGACGTCCTCCTGACGTGAAAGCTGCTGAACGGATTTAATGTGTTGTCGCTGTTCTCTCCCCACCCCACCCCACCGCCTTCCCAACCCAGCAACGAAGCTGTGAAATTAAGGCTACACATTCTTTGCGAGTTGTGCTTCCTAGTTTCCCAACCACCTGAACCACAAAAAGGACCTCTCCCCACATCTCTTAACTCAACTGCGAGGCGCTGACGCAAATTGAAAAGAGGAAGGATGGAAACAGAAGTGGATATCAATGACTCAACCCAAGAGTAAGAACTTCACATTGCTCGGAGAGAGAGAGAGAGAGAGAGAGAGTGATACAGTGATATTGTTGTGAAATGCCCAAATCTTGGTCTGGAGGTTTGCCAGGAGTTTTAGATGACTGCTGGTTATGTTAAGAGCCCTATAATGGTTCTCTGGCATTTATAATATTTTTCTGGCCCATAATATCGAAAAGCCTCAAAGCGCTTTGGAGATAATTACTGTCATGTGTAACGACTGTTTTTATATTGAGTAGTTATTGAAGGATAGGCGGAAAGAGAAAGAAAATAGGATTTAATGATCTGAACAACAGAACAAGTTTAATGGACTAGAGAGCTAGCCGTGCTCTTATGACGTCCAGGGGTTACACAGTTATAATGAGAGGACTGAACTCAATAATTTAGACGTCAGCCAGACTCGGTTGGCAGCATTCTCAACTCCAAGTCCGGAAATAGGTTCAAACTCCCAACAACAACAACAACAACAAAATGACATTTATGGAGTGACTTTCACGTTGGGAGGACATCCCAAGCCACTGAACAGTCAGATCGGAACCTGAGTAAGTGGGAGGGGCAGAGTAGAGGGAGGGGAGGGAGGGTCTTAGGAGGGCAGCAGAAGGCATGATTGAAGAGGAGTGTCTTGAGACCGGCCTTGAAGGAGGCGAGGGAGGAAGCGAGATGAAGGGACTGTGGGATGGAGTTCCCGAGTGTGGGGGCAGAGAGGCCGGAAGCCCGTCCACCGAGTCGGGTCTTTGAAACTCACGGTCAAGGCCGGCACTCGGGTGCAGTGCTGGGGGAGCTCTGCATTGCCGGATGTGCGTACATTGTCCTATGTATTAGATGTTAAACCGAGGCTCTGTCTTGGATGGACAGTAAAGCAAACAGCTTCCTGGCCAACAGTGCACCAGCGAAAATTGGTCATTCACTTCAAGGCTGTTTGAAGCACCACGCTGCCTGCAAATTGGCTGCTGTGTTTGCCTACAAAACATACAGTCAGTGAACTTTGCGGTAAAAATCCTGCTTTGAGATGATTCGATGAAATGATAAGGCCCTGGATCAAATGCAAAGATTATTATACCGTTATGATTCAGAAGATAACACCAGGATATTGTAACTTCAGACTCTACTGTGCATCTGGGATTGGCGTCACAGTATATAATGGATGAGCTGCTCTGAGCTCTCGCATTCTCTCCACCCTCCAGGAGCACACCACACGAGCTGCTGTTAATAAGCAGTCAGCAATGCACAGGCACAGCTAATGTTCACTCAGGTCAGATTCCTTCCCACACACATTCCTCGGGCATCCAGGCTGCAGCCGAACTCCACATCCTCTCGAAAGCTAAGTTGGCGCTAACTGGTTCGGGGGTGGTCTTTACTCCTGCTGAGGCTCGAGTGTGTGACACGACAGAATAGCATCCAACACACACAATATCAATGTGGAGCTCCTGCAGCTCAGTGGTTAGAGCACTCGCCTTGTAAGCGTGAGACCTGTGTTCGCATCCAAGCAGGTCAGGGCGAAACCTTGGGCAAGTTTCCTTACTCCACACGCCTAATAAGAATCCGTCCCCAAAAAACCCCACAATAATAAAAATTGGTCATTTCAATCCCTGACTGTTTGTGGGACACTGCTGTGTGCAATTGGCTGCCACGTTTCACCCACAAATATATATACAGTCAATTAACTTTACAGTATATTCTTTGAAGCGCTTTGAGACGTTGATAAGATGTGCAAAGCGCTATATCAAAAATGCAAGGATTATTATTATTATTATTATCACTCCATGTGCCACCACCGTAACCAGATTTTGTTTCGCCTATCACAATGGACGTTGAAACCGAAACAGAAATCGCTGGGAACACTCCTGGAGAAAGGAAAGTGAGTGGACCAGAAACATTGACTCACATTCCCCTCTCCATAGATGCTGCCTGACCTGCTGAGTGTTCCCAGCGATATCTGTTTTTGTTTCAGATTTCCAGCATCTGGAGTGTGTCGCGTTTTGTCGACACTGGACTTTGCCCCTCTCCTCACCACAACATCCGGTCCCCACTTCTCCCTGGCTCGGCCACGTTTCGCTCACAAAATATGCCCATGAATCAAAATGTCACATTTTTCCCACAAAATACACAGTCAATTCACTTTACAATAGACTCTGTGCAGCGCTTTGAGATGTCTCGGAGATGTGATGAGGTCTCCATCACTTCTTGCGCGTAGAAAAAACGGGGAAATGTTTAAAATGTAGATTTTAGCATGTAATTGTGCTCGTCTTGGTTTGGCTGACCTTTAAACCATGTTGTTAACGATAATGTAATAATAATAAATCTTTGCATTTGACAATAAAGCCTTATCGCAATTTCGAGACGTCTCAAAGCCCTTTACAGAATATGCTGTAAAGTTAATCGACTGTATATTTTGTGGCCAAAACGAGGCAACCAATTGCGCACAGCAGCGTCCCACAAACAGTCATGGACTGAGTGACCAATTTATAATTATTATTATTTTTTGAAGGAATGTTGAGAAGCTTCCTCCAGTCAGGAAGAGTTTCAGTGCTCTGTCCATCGTTCAATAGGGTATGGGAGGCTGGCTGTCCACCAAGGGAGTGGGAGAGGCCACGCGTAACCGGATCAAACAGCTGCACTGAAGCACAGCCTGAAGTCTGAACAAGGGCACAGGCAGCACAAGCCACATGACAGCAGCTCATTACCGAGCCAAGGAAAGTGAGGCGAAGGTAAAGAGGGCAGCCACTTGTCACCTACCTGTTAACTGTTGGACCACAGTCTCTGCTGGTAACTTACGCCCACGGTAAACGTAATGATGCACCGATCAGCGGTAGAGACACCAGGACCTGTGATTGCCCCCGGCCTTGGGAATCGTACGCTGCCTTTCGGTGGGAATTGTTTGGGAGTTTGTATCCCTTCAAGTCATTTTAACGTGTTTTTAGTGTAATGAAACAAACTCGTTCAAAATTATCCAAATCACCAATAATAAATAATAAAAATAACCAAGTTTTACCCACAAAATATACGTTAGGGCCTGTTTAGGCCTCAATATTAAATCTGATCCTGTCACTGCAGACTTTATATTGAAGAAGTGAAATCTCTCGTTCCCATTAAGCACATTATGATTCAGGTAAAGACCTTCAATTAATCTCACCAACTCACGTCTAGGACAAAACACTTGGAATTATTCATTACAAAAAGCGATAAATCCCAAGGATGATTCAAGTGAAGAATTAGGGAACATATACATTAACCTGGAACTATTGCTGAGAGATGCAGTTTCACAATGGAGGGAAGTGGAAAAGAAGTTTAAACCTCAGAAATATTAATATCAACTAAATACGTGTTTCGCCCACAAAATATACACTTTGCAGTGAATCCAACTCTCACTCTCTGAGATATCTCAACCACGCAAACAAAGTGTTAGATCAAATGCAATGATCATTAACATTATTATAAATAAGTATTCTCCAAACCCAGACTTAATATTTAAATTGAGGTTTGATCATTTGGGTGGATCCAGTGTTTGAATTTCCAACGCTTACCGTTATTTTGTGCGCTCAGTAGCAAGACGAAGAATTTGAGGAGACAAGCAGAAACTTACCCTAATGTTGTCAAACGATGTCTTGCTCGTGATGTCATATAGCAATAGGAGTGCTGTGAAGAGAGAGTGAGAATTCAAACTACATTGATATTGTTAGAGTAACACGATGAATACAAATTCAGGTTAATAAAACTGATCCCAAAAAAAACCAATAATAGTAAAAGTAACCGCGTTTCGCCCCGCAAAATATACGGTCAATTCACTCTACAGTATATTCTGCGAAATGCTTTGAGGCATCTCGAAGACCTGATAAGGCACTGCATCAAATGAAAGGATTATTATTATTATTATTATATATAGAACTCAGTTACGAACACAGTTCATTATTATGCAGCTCCACTGACAGATAAAGAGAGTGGCTTCCATTCACTGATCCAAACATCATCTTTATAAGCATGGGAAAGAAGCTCGCAGATCAGTTATAAAAGCAGTTGAGGGTTTTATAGGTCCTTTGTAATGCCTTAGAATGGAGCCCTGCTGTTATGTACAGCGATTGTGGAAACTGGAAACATCTATCGTGGAAAAGACAAGGCTCAGGGGAGATGTTTATTGAAGCGTTCCAGTTCCAAAAGGCAAGATAAACTCTAACAGTGTATCTTACATTGTCAAGAAAACACTACAACGGGACACATCATCAAGCTCAGAGAGCCGCGGGTGAAGAGTAGAGGTTTAGTTTTCAGCAGACGACTTGGGATTACTCAGGGAAGCAAGTCAAGAGGAACTGTGTGAGAGGGCAAGCCCCACAGACCACTTGGTTCGCTCCTGGTTGCTAATGCTTCTCCAGGACTCTACCAAGTGTAAAGGGCCCTATAAACATGTTGTGGCTTTGTTGGTTTCTGTGTAGGTCACACTACGACAAAGTGTCTGTGAGGAGAACCAGTGATCATTGCCTGTAATGGTTTTAACCAAATACTCTTGTTCACACACTGTGGATTTGTGAATATTTGAATTTTTTCCAGTGGAGGGGACAGAGTCGGACGCAGATCATAGTATAATGAAGAGTTTACGTCGCAACATCTTCTGACTCTCTACTCTTCACATCAGCATTTCCCGAGCTAATGTCTTCAACAACAACAACAACAACCTTGATTTATATAGTGCCCTCCATGCCAGACGGTGTCTCAGAGTGCTTTACAATAGTGGATCCTGGGACCGAGCCAGGGGCAGAAAGGTGACCAAAAGCACAATTGAAGAGAAAAGTCTTTAGCTGTGACCCGAAACTGGGAAGAGAGGGGGCTGAGGCAAGGGGAGTGAGGAAGAGAGTTTCAGAGCCTCGGGGCATAGTGGCTGAAGGCACGGCCACCAAGGGTGGAGTGGAGGATTCGGGGGACATGGAGGAGGCCAGACCCAGAGGAGCGAAGGCAGCAGGTGCTGGGTTGGGGGGAGAGGAGGCCAGAGAGGTAGGGGGAGTGCAGAGGAGTGGAGGGATTTGAAAACAAGGGTGAGGATCTTGAAGTCGATCCTCTCTGGGACAGGGAGCCAGTGAAGTCTGGCAAGGACTGGGGCAATGGTCTCCAGCTCCACATTACCATTCTCTGAGCCCGATCTCCTTAAGAGAGCTCAGTGCTCACTTGTACTGTCTGCCACGTTACTGTGGAACTGGCCGGATAAACTGCACGGTCTGTTCCGACATTCCTTAAGATCTCAAAGCACCCAGCACAGCCCTGGTGCCAGGAGATGTAGGGCCCATTGGAACACAGAGATCAGCCTCGCCAATCCCTGGGCTATTGGCCACTTCATTACAGAGACAGCGAGCCCCCTCCTCCCCGTTCTACCTTGTGCGTCTCTGTAATAGGCGTGCGTCACGCTGCGGAATCGCTCCTGCCCCGCAGTGTCCCAGATCTGCAAATGAAAAGAAAGTAGGAAAAATTGCATTTGTTTCGTATTTACATCTGGATATTAAATTGAAAGAGCTACAGTAGGGCCTTGAGCATATGGAAAAGAGGAAAAAAACAACCTCACAAAGAGCTTGCGTTTCTTATAGCACCTCAGGACAATAAAACATTTCAAAGTACACTAATTACTCTTGAGTATGTACATATTTCACACACAAACATGGCGGCCATTCTACACACCCCAGGTTCTACACATAGCCCTGACGTGAATGATCAAGTTAACTGGAGGATTGTTGGGCAGGACGGACACCGTGACAAACTCCCCTCTCTTTCCAAGGGATCTTTCAAATCCAAAGGGACCCTTTGGTTGTCAAGTGTCCTTGAAAGAGGACACCTCTGACAACGCAGCACCTCCAGAGTAATACGCTGGACTATTACCAAATTGACAGCTACGTGCAGCTAAATCAATCTCTGTGCTGTAGTTGGGGTAATCAGACGGGTGTTTGTAGGACTATCAGCAATTTAGGGTGTACTGCACAGACCCTGAACTCCTCCCATCTGCCTTGTTGCTCGGAAATGCAGCAACTAGCATCATCCTGAGCTGGTCACAATTTTCCACCTGCCCAGCACCTAGAGGAACAGCTGATCCCAACATACTGCAACACAACAGGTCCTCTTCAGTACAGCTGAGGGCACGGGTTTTGTATAGTGACAGGTATCATTTTAGAGTGTCAGAAGGGTTCTGTTCTGAGAGGAGGAAAGAGTGGCATTTCAATTTCTGTCTGCGTCCCAAGGGTTGGGGAAACAGAACTGTAGTCATTACTCTTTGCCCCCATCTGTCTATAAGCAAATAAACGTCCGAAATCTGCAGCAAATTTCCATCATGCTAATGTATTCCAGTCTACATTCTGTAGACAGTTCAATTGACCTCAGCACTAGGCTATATCCATTGATAATAATCCTTGCATTTGGTATCACTCCTTTAATGTCAGAGGAAAGACGTTTCTTTGATGGCTTCTAGCCCCTGCACCGTCTCGTGCGGCGTTGCCCACGGCTCTGTCCTTGGTTCCCTCCTCCTCACCCTCTAGATGGTCCCCCTCGGTGAAGTCATCCACAGACATGGGATAAATTTCCACATCAACTCTACAAGATAGAGTCGATGACACCCAGCTCTATCTTCTACCCTCAACTTCAGGAATACTGGCGTCCTGACTGTCTGCTTGTCCGACATCGAGTCCTGGATGAGGGACAACTTTCTGAGGCTGAGACTGAGGCCCTCCTGATTGGCTTGGGTCAGCGCCTCCGCACCTCAGGTCCTGGAAGCATCAGCATCCACGGATGCACACTCCATCTAACAAAGCCAGTCAAGAACCTGGGTGTCCTGTTTGACCTTTGTTTATTATTTCTCCCCCACATAACAGGCAGTTGGGAGGAGTTTATAACAATCCACAAGACTCTATCAACAAAACTACAAAATTACATTTATTACGTTTGGAGGACCTCCTCCCGATGTGAAAGTAATAGAGCTCGATTTAGTTCTGGTCAATGAAGCAGAGTAAAAATATAAGAAATCTAAAAGGTAGGGATATTTAGGAAACAGCAACCGAGCACAATGCAATTAGATTATGTATAAAAATAGATGAGGAGAGAGAAGTCCAGGTTGAGGGCATTTAACTATAAAACAGCAATTTTTAGTGAAATAACACTGGGACCGAGCCCAGATTAATTGGATAGAAAATTGGTAGTACAATATGTGGATCAGCTGTGGAATATGTTTAAGAGGTTACACGTTAAACAAGGTTGGGGTTGCAACGAAAGAGAAAGGGAAATTAGATTAAAACTAAGACTTTGAGGAAAGGGCCTTGAATGAATGTAGCACTCATAACACAAATGAAAAACGGAGGTATAGAAAGGCCTGTAAGAGAATACAATATTGAAAACTTCTGTCAGATAACAGAGAAGGTAATTGTAAGGGCCTTATAAGAAGATTAATATTATGAAGAGGCCACAGAAGGTATTATTGTATTATGGTATTATTGTACCTTGAGAGAATGGGGGGACAGTACAGTTAGTTAATAATTACTTAGCCTTGAATTTCACAGAATAATGGAGAAATGGGATTATAGGATTAGCTGAAGAGGGTGTTGAGGAGCCACAAGGAAAAGTTCTTGAAAGGGAAAATGGAAATGAGATCTTAAAACCAGAAAACGTTTGATTCACACAAAGGGTTGTGAGAACTGGGAATCCACAGCCCAAGAAGGTCAAATTTGCAGAATGAATTGCAGGGCTTCAGCGAAATTTCAATAGATACTTGTGAGGTAAGTTTTAACATGTAATATTGAACGAGATAATGGATAATGGAATAGCTCATATGATCCAATAAAAGTGATGCAGGCTCGATGGACTGAATAGCCAACTCAGCCCCTCTAAGAGAATGGCGGAACAGGCTTGAGAGAGTGACTGGCCTATTCCTACATTCCTTTGTTGCACCCAGGTTTCTGTCTGAGGTGACATCCTACGAAAGAAAGTACATTTCACATTTTCTCAACAAAGAAATCAGGTTATTCAGAATCTACTGCACAACGAGTTTTATATCATTCAAAATGATTTCTGGTGATAGGATGCTTCTATTTACTTCCTGCTTTGGGTTTGTGCGCTTCGTCAACATCAGGGAGCAATGATTTCCCATCACAACGGAGCGACATTCAGCGGGTCACTGAAAGTTTATTGAGAAATAACTCTATGGCCAGGAAACATTTATATAATTATATTAACATTTGATGCAGCACTTATCGCATCGTGAGACTGTTTCAAAGTATATTTCACAGAATAAACTGTAAAGTGCAATGTTTGGGCAAATTATATACAGTGTCCCCGAACATCCACTTTATCTAAAACAATAAAACACTTTGTTTTAAATTTTAAGACAAAACCCTTTATAGGCTTAGTATAGGTGGAATTTGGGGTTGTATGTGGTGTAAGGACAATAACAACAACAAAATTACATTTCATGTTGGGAGGATGCCCCAAGGCGCTGGACAGTCAGTGTCTCAGACCCGAGCTGGGGTCGGGATCAGGAAGGGTGGAGGGAAGGGAGGGGAGGGGAAGTGGGGTGACCAATGCTACGGTCAAAAAGGAGGGTCTTGAAGCGGCACTTGAAGGAGGCTAGGGGAGGTTGTGGAAGAGGGATAGCAGGATAGAATGACAGAGTTTTGGGGCAGAGTGGCTGAAGGCTCACCCGCCGATGGTGGGGCGGGTGGGTCAGGGGATATGCAGCAGGTCCGCTGAGCGGAAGGAGCAAACAGGTTGATAAGGGGTTAGAAGGTCACAGAGGTAGGGTGGGGCAAGGCCATGGAGGGTTTTAAAGGTGACGACTAGGATCTTGAATTGAATCCTCCGAATGATGGGGAGCCAATGGAGCCGGGTGAGAATGGGGGAGATGGGGTCACAGAGCTTGGTGCGGGAGAGGACACGGGCCGCAGAGTTCTGAATGATCTGAGATGCGGCAGCCAATTGTGCACATCAGTATCCCTCAAACAGTCGTGGATTGAAGGACCAAATTATTATTATTAATATCTGTCACCTGTCACCAGAGGAAGAGCCCAGTGACTGCACACAGAGCACCCATGTCTTCACTCCTCAAACGCGGCTCGACTCTTACTCTTGCTTAGTGCAGCCCTGACACTCGAGTTGGGTTAAAGGTGTTATCTTTGGGAGATTTTCTGTTTAAATTTCTCGAGCTGTGCTAATATTGAACTTTGCAGCTTCATGTGGGTTCAACACCCGGGATCAGCAAAAAAACAGTGTGTAAAATTGGTTCAGCTACTTTGACGAGAAATATTTTAAGGGTTTAAGAGAGAAATAAAAACTTTTTGCAGTTTTATAGCACCTCGAGTTGACATGTTTGACAGGTTGAGTGTATTGACTGCTTTTCTCTCAGTAAATTTGGGCAGCGAAGTTGCACACAGCAACACCTCTTCTAAACAACAACAAAATTACACTTGTATAGCACCACTAACATCAGGAGGACATCCCAAGGCTCTGTTTCAGACCCAAGCTGAGGGGGTGAGGGGGTGGGGGGGAGGGAAGGGGGGGATCACAAGTTTCCGATGTGTCCATCGAAAAGGAGAGTGTTGAGGTGAAAGTTGAAGAAGGCCAGGGAGGGGTTGAGGCGGAGGGACTGCGGGATGGACTTCCAGAGGTTGGGGGCAGAGTGGCTAAAGGCTCACCTGCCCACAAACAGCCATGAGGTGAATGATCAGTTAACCTGGAGAATTGTTGACCAAGAGAGGTTCCTTGTTCTACTCGAGGAGTCACGGGATCTTTAGTATCTGCTCATGACTCATTTGAAAGGGCAGTGCTTTCCCCAACACTGCTCTTGTGTGTCAGCCTTGCCTTTGAGCTCAAGACCCCAAAGAGACTGGCAGCAGCCTCGTGCTGTAGGCTGAAGAGAAGCGGAGATAGATAGACATGTCCGCAGATATTGTGCGAGAGATTTTCCTTCAGAGCCAGAAGATGACAGACAGCAGGAGACAAGATACCCTCAAGGGAACCACAGTTGGAGTAAAGCCAAGACTGGTGATGTGATCCTCCTGTGAGTAAACACATTTTGTCAAATTCTGTACATGTCCGAGGAAGAGTTAAGCAACCTTTACAACGGGAGAGCAAATGCGGTTTTCATGCTAAGAAACACAATGAGTACTTATATCAAGCTTCCATGTAGGATGTATGTGTCAATGTGCTTTGCAGAGTTAAGAAGCACCCAAAAGAGAGAAGGCAAGAGAAATTTAATGGGTGTTGACCAAAGGTGTGGTCAAAGAGATTTTTTTTGACAACTGTTTTAAAGACATAGGAACAGGAGCAAAGCAAAGGGATTTGTGGAGATCGGTAAAAAGGGCAAGGCACAGAGGCTGAAGGCTTTAAGAATATAAGAACATAAGAATCAGGAATAGGGGTAGGCCATTCGGTCCCTCGAGCATGCCCCGCCATTCAATAAGATCATGGCTGATCGTCTAATCTAACTTCACCTACCCGCCTTATCCCCCATATCCCCTAATCTCATTATCCATAAGAAATCGATCAATCTCAGTCTTGAATACTGTATGTTCAAGGACTGAGCATCTGCAGCCTTTTGAGGTAGAGAATTCCATAAAAAAGTTTTTCTTCCATAGTTTTTCCTCAACTTAGTGCGAAAAGGCTGACCCCTAATCTTAAAACTATGAGCCTTGGTTATAGTATCAGCCACTAAAATGCTGTAGTTGTACTGAGACAAATGGAGATGCACTTGTTCTCCTCCCACAAGGGTTTTACACCCTCAAAATAGTTTGTTTCCTCCGGGGAAATGTAGAATATACCCGACAGCTGTAAATAGCAACTTGGAAGTATGAGACAATATAGAACCTTTCCAGTTGATCCTACCAGGGAGCTCTGCAATGAGTCCCTAAATTAAAATTAAAAAGTCAGCCCTTGCTCTCGTGTCTCACGCGGGACTTGGAAACAACGCAAACGCTCAAATGATCTCTTGAGATGAGTATTTGATCACCAGCTCCTCTGGCTATCAACGGAGATACACACCTGCAGCTTGACCTTGACGCCATCCAACACCACCACTTTATTCTGTGAGAGAAATGAGACAAAGACAAATATTACTGCACAAAACACATGCAGGGAGAAAAGTAAAAGTTATAATCCTTGCATTTGATATAGCGCTTTATCGCGCCTTCAAGACCTCTCGCAGAATATATTGCAAAGTGAAGTGACTGTATATTTTGCGGGTGAAATGCAGCAGTCATTGCAAACAGCAGTGTCCCAGAAACAGTCATGGATTAAGCAACTCCATTTTTTTGAGGGATATTATCAATGGAAAACAAACCACCAATTGACTAATAACCAGATTCCTATTTTTACTGCTGCATATACAGAGGTGTATGGAAGAAGGAAACTTCCCTAAGGTTTTGCCCTGCCTGGGAATCGAGCCCGGGTCCTTTCACTTATGAGGTGAGCACACTAACTACTGTGCTATGGTATACTCCACAAATCATGAACAAGGGCTCCTCTTCTCCCTCTCACCCCCAGTGCTGGGACCAAACCTCAAGTGTTGATATCTCACACCTCAAGTTGTCAAAATTTGTAATGTTTAAATTAAACACCAACAACAACAGTCCGTTACAGTAAAACCCTGTTTATCCGGCACCCGATCAACCCTAACTTCCGTATAACCGGCACCTCAAAAAATAAGTCCGCATTCGTTTAACCGGGATTTATCCGGAAAAATGCTTTTTTTGTGTGTGTGTTTTCGGTCAAATATCCGGCCCATGCTTTAACCGGCATTGGCCAGGTCCCGAGGGTGCCAGATAAACGTACTTCTACTGTATTAAACTTTTATATAAACTTTCACCCCAGAATTCTGAGGATAGCAGTGTCAAAGAACTCTGGGGTCTCCAACACAGGAGAAAGCAAACCACAGAGACACATTGCAGTTAAGGAGATGCATCAGTTTGGAACTTTATTGGGAGTAGAATGAATATGTATGGTATTACTGACTTATTTTTCTAGTGCTCAGCCATCTGTAAGATCCTGTAAATTAAATTTTGCAATGGATTATGTTGATATGTGAAATACAGTAATACATCTGCAGACAAGCCTGTTGGCCTTTGGCTCTGATTCTCATCAGCAGTAAAAGTTTGCTGGGAACTCTCAGAAGCAACTCAAAGCTGAACTGGCTCCAAGGTGACATGCCTGGCAACAACAACTCTGATTTATATAGAGACCTCCACGCCGGGCGGCATCTCAGAGCACTTCACATTAACGGATCCCGGGGCCAAGCCAGGAGCAGGGGGGAAAAAGGTGACCGAAGACGCGGTCAAAAAGAAAGATCTTTAGCCAAGACCTGAAACTAGGAAAAGAGCAATGGATTGTTGGAATCCAGCCAACCTTCTGTGGTGGTCTCAGTAGTCTAGTTCCTGAGCCAGGTGGGTCCGCAGTATTCCAGGGCGCTGCTGATGACAGCGCAGCCGAGCCTGTCTCATCAGGAGGACGTGGAAGGGAAGACCAGTCACTGGAGACATCTCACCCAGCTTCTGGTAACCCAACAAGCCAAAGCCATAACAGGTCGGGTGGTCCCAGCCAGGCAAACGTGGGGAAAGCTTGCCAGACAATGATATCAATGGCAAGCTATGCGGTTTTAGCTGCTTAGACTCCAGCAGTCATCCCAACACACATGCTCTTGCCTCAGTGCCTAATACTTTCTGGAATTAGGTTAGCAGGATGTGTAGTTCCAGGCTGACCAAAACACCAACACTAAAAACTACCCACACAGTCTCAGAGAGACTCTGAGTCAGAGCGTTCAGACCATCTCTGCGAGGATTCCAGTAGCTACTAGCAGCTCTGCAGCACAGACATCCTCCTACATACCATCGCTGGATAATTACACCGAGGTGTCAGATTAGATCAGCTAAAGCAAGCCACAAACATAGAGCGAGGCAGAGGCAGATACAATGATCAAACAGTCAGCTGCAGGGTTGGGGCTGCGGGTGGTGCGGGTGGTGAGGGTGGGGGGGGGGGGGGGGGGGGGGGGGTTGAGGTGGAGGAGGATTAGAGAACAAACATCTTTTATAGTGTCAAAAAATACATTGTTTCTCTGCCACTGGTATTAAGGGATTCGGGGAGAAGGGTATTAAGGGATAGAGGGAGAAAGCAGGAAATTGGAACTGAAAGGATTAGTAGAGGTACAGTACAATAGAGGTACAGATCAGCCTTTTTCTAATTAAGTGGCGGAATATGGTCGAAGGCTGAATGGCCTACTCCTGTTCCTATGTTGCTTCACACCATCTCAGCCAATTCCTTTCAGATGCCCAACAGAATTTGCCTGCAGGATGCTTGACAAAGTCCCGACTTCAATCATTACTGGCCTATTATCAACTTTCCTGGCAACTTGTCCCATATGTTGTTTACCCTCTGTGTAACCAACACAGACACAGCTTTCTGGTATGTGTCCTGAAATTCCACTTGACGACTCTAAACCAATGTCCTCTACCGTCTTGACATCCTAAATTTTTGACTCGGTTTTGCTTTTTCGGTCGCATTTAAAATATCTCTATGAAAAAGAGAAGAACGTTTCTCTCGGTTTCCAGACCAACACTCCCCCAAAACAAAATTGGCCAATCGCTTCATGGCTGTTTGTGAGACATTGCTGTGTGCAGATCGTCTGTTGCATTTCACCCGTGAAATATAGTTAAAACCACTTTACAGTACTTCCAATGAAGCACTTTGAGATATCTTTAAGACGCTACATCAAATGCATAGATTATTATTATTTTCTGTTATTTGTAGCCGAGTTGTAATGAGCCTTAACGGCTCATTAAAATTCACTTACAAATGAGCTTTAATGGCTCATTACAACTCGGCTACAAATAAAAGAAAATAAAGTAGCTAATGATGTAACAACTGTAAAACTAGATGCTTTTGTTATAAGCGCTCTGAAACGCTACCCTGCACAGAGTTGTTGTTGTTGCAATGAGGTTGAATTTAATTCAAATGTTTCAATTTTGTTGCAAGGCTCTTACAAGCTTGTGAAAATCATTAATAGCGGAGATGCTTGCTGCGTAGAGTTGCATCCAATGGGCGACTGACTGCATGAGCCACTTTGTGAGACTGAGAGCAGCCGATTAAAGCTGATGGAGACTGACAAAACATGAGAGATGATAGCAAAGGTCAAGTGGCAATTTAAGCTTAGTTTCAGATCCAAATCTCAAGAGAAGAGGAGTCAGAATTGATTGCTAACGTCCCCAAGAACAGGCAGATGGGACCGCGGCTTAGAGTCTCAAGGACAGCACCTCCAACAATGTAGCACACACCCAGCACTGCATAGGAGTATTAGCTGAGACTATGTGATTTATGGGGATTTTAACCCACAACCTTCTGACTCTTTGGCAAGAGCGCTGCCACTGAGCCAGGCTGACACCAGACAACAATCTACCAACCGTTCCCTGATCTGGATGAGCCTCTGTAACAGACACTGCTGGCCAAATGGTTTCCTCGGCTTGTGATTTCTGTGGGTGCAGCTAGGGTTTGTAACACAGAATCTTCAACCGAGGTAGCTTTGCTCTTCTGCCCAGCTGTGTTCTCCCCTCTCTCTCCAGCCACAGCCTCTGGAGTTTACCACCCTCTCTGTCCTCCTGGCCCACCAGAATCTGACCCTAGGGAGCCATATTTCATTCAATACTCTGCCTCAGTAGATCGACACTGAATAAACCGTTATACCTGGAGCAGACACAACATGGCCCATAAACAATGCTCAAGGAAATCAATATAGTCCAAGGCTTAAGATCAGACACAAGGTGTCCCTGATATATCTCCCTCTGGCATATTTTTGAGCACTCTCAAGTGCTGATATTTGATTCCTAGTGAGGTTCTACAAAAATGTCTGGACTACTGCCTTCTGCCTCAACCTAATGCTTTGTTGCCATAGCAATCCAACATCAGATCACTCACATTGACGCTGTTCATTCCTGGCTGGCACACAACGCGAGCATCTCCCCTTAATGAATAATATCATAATAATCCTTGCACTTGATATAGCGCCTTATCACATCTTCTAGACGTCTCAAAGCGCCTCACAGAATACACCGTAATGCAAATTGACTGTGAATATCAGGCCGGAACTTGGCAGCCAATTGCGCACCACAGTGTCCCACAAACAGCCATGAATTGAAGTGACCAATTTATTATTGCTCGTTTCTCTTGAGGGATTATTATCAGGCGGGTAGAGTAAGGAAACCTGCCCAAGGTTTTGCCCTGCCAGGAATCGAACCCAGGCGAGTGCTCCAGCCACTGAGCTACGGTACTCCACTCCCATTCAGTCAATCAGACGCCACACAAGCTACACAATGGAAGAACCTTGAATGTTTCCCCCTTAATCATTCAGCCGTATGTATATTTCTCATCATCATCTCATCCTCTCGGTTCATTATTCCACCTACATTATAACAAGAGAACATAAATGACAAGGGAATGGGAGTGGAACTAAATGGGAAGCTCTTTAAGATAGGAGCCACAATGGGCTGAATGGCTGTAGAAATATTCTGTGCAGTCGCTGAATGCGAGGAGATGGGGGAGAAGAGCAGGGAAGCAAGAGGAGAGCAGTTAGAAGCCTGGAATCTCGCTAACCCCAACAGCGTTTTTGTCAAGAAGAGACAGGAAAAAAATAATAATACTGATAATAATCACCTGCATTTGGTAGAGCTGCTTATGAAATTGTTGAGACGTCTCAAAGCGCTTTGCAGAATATGTTGTGAAGCAGATCGGAAAGAGAATCTAAATTTTCCATTACACATTATTAACTGTGTGCAACTGAGCACTCACATCGAAAACACACAATAATAAAATTGGTCATTTCAATCCACGACTGTTTGTGGGCCACTGCTGTGCGCAATTGGCTGTGGGGTTTCACCCACAAATATAGTCACTTTACAGTATATTCTGTGAAGCGCTTTGAGGCATCGATAAGATGTGAAAAGCACTATATCAAATGCAAGGATTATTATTATTATAACTCCAAATGTTACAGGAAGAGGATTATTTTGTCTCATTGGGGTTCCTCAGTTGTTCCTTGTTGCCTGGTCCAAAGCTATTGGGTTGGAGGTGACCAGGGGCTGCCATTCTATGCCAAATTCCCCCTTTAAGGTGCCATGAACTTGTGTTCAGCCACCCTGCTATCCTCCCTGCCTTCCTGCCTTCCATGCCTTCACCCTTCCCTTACCTCCTCACTCCCTGCCCTCGCATCCCTCATCCTTGCTGTCCTCCCCCATCTCTACTCTACCTGCTCCCTGCTCTCCCCGACTCTGCCCTCCCCCCTTCCCCCCCACTTCTCCCTGCCCTCTCACCTCCTTCCCCCTTCTCCTTGCCCTGCCCAATCCCTGCCCTCCAACCCCACCCTGATCCAAGTCCCTGACAGTCCAGCGCCTTTTGACATTCTCCTGATGTGAAAGGCGCTATACAAACAGAATTTTGTATTGTATTGCTCCAGTACTTTGTAAATAATAAATCAATAATATGTCATTTAGCGCTCACCAGGGCAAAACATCACAAAGTCCCTCACATTTATTTGCTGTCAAGTGTGTGTATTTGTAAGCACGAGAGTGTTTCTCCGCGATCTACCAGCCTGACGCCAAGCAGAAGAGGTCCTCTGTCAAACCAAATGAAAGGGGTCAAGTCAGTGACTCCCAGGACGAGAGGGAGAGAGGAAGATTGCTCTTATGAAAGAAAATATGCAGATGACAACATTTAAGTATTGCCATAGTAACACAGGAAGATCTTTACATTGTTTTTTGAAAAATAGGACTCTCTGGGAATAGAGAACAAAGGTAGTTTGTACACAATGGAAGATTATGAAGACGACCGGGAAACATTCCAGTAGCAATTTATAATCGCGCTTGGAGATGGAGGAGAAGCTCTCGTTGCCAATTTAGTCCAAATAAATACTATCAGGAACTAAAGATAAATAACAGCTAAGAATTGCCCAGTCTGGGATAGCTAATCGTAGCCTGGGTCTATTGGATGGTCACAAAGTCTGTTATTACCTCCACTTTTTTTCTTATGATATAATAATTATAATAATCCGTCCCCCAAAAAAACACAATGATAAAAATTGATAATTTTGTGGGACGCTGCTGTGTGTAGTTGGCTGCCACGTTTTGACCACAAATATACAGTCATTCACTTTAGAGTATATTCTGTGAAACGCTTTGAGACGTCTAGAAGACGTGAAAAGTAGAATATTAAATTATATGCAAGGATTAATATTATGATTCATTTTTATTTTCTGTTGCAGTTGAGTTGAGTTGTGAAAACATCCGAGACAATGAACTCCCAATGTGGGCTTGAATCCAACAGTGCTAATACTATACGTTGAGGATAATGCATAATGGGACTAAACAAATAGCTCTTTCAGGAAGCCAGCAGTCAGGATGGGCTGAATAGCTAGCTTCCTTATGCTGTAAATTTCTATGGTTCTGTGGACATGGCAGATGGAATCCTGAAATGTCCACTGAAGAAGTTTAGCAGAACCAGCTTTGGAGAAACATTCAACAACTGTGTATTTAATAATAATCCTTGCATTCGATCCATCAATCGACTAACAACCCAGTTCCAATTTACTGCAAGGTAAACAGAGGTGTGTGGAGTAAGCAAACTTGCCCAACATTTCGCCCTACCACGAATTGAACCAAGGTCATCTTGCTTGTGAGGCGAGTGCTCTAACCACTGAGCTTCAGGACTCCACACACATAACATAAGTCCCGTGGCTCAGGGACTTATGTTATTATAACAAACAACAAAACTTACATTTATATAGCGCCTTTCACGTCGAGAGGACATCCCAAGGCGCTGTACAGTCAGGTAGGACAAGAGCAGGGTGGGAAGGATCAGGGCAGGATAAAGCATAGTAGGAAAAGTAACTGTATTAGTGGGCGAAATGCGGCAGCCAAATTGCGCACAGCAGTGCGCAATTTGCTTCTTTACCCCCTTTTGCCCCTAGTCCCACTTCCGTGACTGATTGTCACGGAAGTGACAATCAGTCACGGAAGTGGGACTAGGGGCAAAAGGGGGTAAAGAAGCAAAAGGGGAGGGGTCGAGGCAGGGGGAAGAAAAGCAGGAAAGTCGACTGTATATTTGTGGGCGAAATATATAAATAAATGCAAATTGCCATGGTCCTATGTTTGCTATGTGGAAGTGGACTGCTCAGTGCTACAGTTGCATTTTATTGGGGAACAGCTGGGCAAGAAAACTTATTCAACATTTTACCCTGCCTGAGAATCAAACCCAGGTCCTCTCGCTTGCGAGTTGAGAGCTCTAACCACTGAGCCACGGGACTTTTGTAAGCATCAGAGTGCTTCTCCGCAATCTGCTGGCCTGAAGCAAAGTAGTAGAGGTCCCTGTGCAGGCCCGTACGCAGGATTTTTAATGGGGGGGTGCGAAATGCTAGTGATGGGACCAACAATGGCCGGGGGCTTGCGGGCTGCCCCCGAAGCCCCCTCAAGGCTCCGACGTTTTACACAGTTTGAGGTCTTATTTAATCGGTTCAGAAGATCCAATATGAACGGTAAATGTTTCATGCCCTTGGTGTTTAAGAGCATCATTATTTATTCAGTGTTTTTATTTTCCCCGGTAGTCCGTGTCTAAATTTTTTGGGAAGGTCGAATGTGTTCGCCAATAAAAGCAAACACAATTGTTGACTCGATGATGTATGGAATTTGAACGATAAAGTAAATTACAATCCAATTAAAACAGTACAATGACGAATGCTTGATAAATGTATGCGTATAGAGAAAATGATCATAAACGGATTGACGGTAATTAATAAGTTGTTCTGCATTGTTATCCTAAGACTAAATTTCTTTCGGACTGTAATGAACAATAATGTAAGAGTAAAGTATGAATTATGTGCTCAGATATTCCAGCAAAGCAAATTTTATAAAAGACAAGAAAATATACAGAAACTGAAAATCAGTGTAAAACAGTTAATTCACACGTGTTACAAGCCTGTTATCAGCATTATCCTGAAAATATCGTTGAACTGTGAGCAATAGTGCAGTTAGTTTTTATTTATTTATTTAGAATCAAAATTAAAGGAAGTGACCCATCAAGCAATACTGATCTGACGCAAAAATACTTGAAAAAATAAGGGAGGGGAAATTAATTCTTTAATAGCGTTCCATATTCGAGACGCCTTGGTTGCTTTGAAGCGAATACGTCAACCGCTCTACCAATATCGATTTCCATATTATAATGAATGTGCATTAACGCATTAACGGCTGAAAGTCGCTCCTATATGGAGCAGAATGCTGGACACTTACGCAAACCTTGACCAGGAGATTAGGTGACTCATGAGGTATATACCAGGCTTCTAAGAGACGCCCTGAACGTTTACTGGCGACAGCATCTGACAAATAGTGAGCTATATGGTACACTACCACACTGGTATCACAGACATTACTGCAGAGGCGTCTTAGGTTTAGCGGACATAGCTGGAGAAGCCGGGAGGAAACTGTCCATAGTCCTACTATCCTATGGGAACCATTGCACTGTCACAGAACACGAGGTAGACCGGCCCTAACCTACATCGATACTCTGGAGCGCGATTGGGGTATTGGCAGGCGGGAGTTGTCAGGCTGCATGGAGAGAAGGGATCAGTGGAGAAGTGTGGTTGTCAATGCCCGAGTTCGCTCGATCGGATGATGGTGAAACTATTTTTATGCCAAATTCGTGCGACATTGATGTTTTTTCACTCTGGGTACAAACCTGAATGCGAAATAAAATAGCACTGTTTATCTTTGCGGTCATATGTTTTTTGCATGCCAGTGGACGTCTCTAAAAGCAATTTTTAATTACAGGAATACATTTTTAATAATATAAATCAAATGTGATAATCAAGTCAAAACAAGAAACATGATATTTCAGAAACACGCCTATCAAAACTTAAGTCATTTTTACTTACATTTATCAGATTAAAATACGATTTCAGCTTCCACAAAGTGATGCTACCTTTTTATGTAGTGGCTGTATACGGGATGATTTCCAATTGACAAACCACGTATGCGCTAAAGCCTAGGCCTACGTCCATGAGTATCTTTTTTAAAGATAGGCATTCCCGTCCAGACACATATAACTTTTTTATTGGGTTCTCAAAAGCTTTAATTTCTCAGAAGCTTGTAAATATGTTGTCATTGTTTGCTAGCATTACAGTCACACCTCTCAAAACTTGAGTAATTTTTACTTACGGTGATCAGATGAAAAGATGATTTTAGCTACCAGTAGTGGTGCTACCTTTGTGGCTGTCTACGGGATGATTTCCAAACGAGGATGGATTTGAGTCTTGGCGCCTATGTTTATCCAGTCACGAGTCACAGACTCGATAGACATTGACTCGTCTATCGACGCGGTATGTTTTGGGTAGACGCCGATTCTGGTGTGCGACTCGATAATTTTATATTAATACTAAAACATTCAAAGATGTGTGTTTATAATTTATACATAGTTTTGAAGAACTGATTGTTACACAAATGCTCAATAAATTTACTTTACTTGGTATTTAAATTTGATAAAAAATACAATTCTCTACCCCGGAAAATGTGGACCTTTTATAATTTGGGGGGGTGCGTACGCACCCGTCGCACCCCCCCTGCGTACGGGCCTGCTGTGGTACCAAATCAGGGCTGTGTCAGTGACTCACGAGAGAGGAGAGGACTGGATAAAAATTGCTATAATAAAAGAAAATGTCCTCAAGTAGAGGATGGGGGGTGGCTTTCAACAAAATGGCCCTTTCAAAGCCTCCCCCACCCATCTAACACCCGCCAAAAAATAACAAATGCTTTCCATTTCGTGGTGGAGGATTTTTGTGGAGACCCTGACGCTTAGGAACGACAGAATCACTTGACAGCCTGTTTAGCTCAAAAGCAGAACCATCTGTGGAAGGTGCTGAAAGGAAGGGTGCCAGATTCAAATGTCATTCTACAGCAGTCAGCTCAGCAGGTGAGCTGCAGCCTGAACGATTTATAGCTCTATCAGCCCACCAACTGAGTCTGAAAACACATTACCTAGTGGGGGGCGGTGGGGGAAGGAGGGTGGGCTCTGAACGAGATTCACAATCTGTAGATCAGATGGTCCAGAGGTTCAATGCTCAACTCCAACAAGTGGGATTATCACATAATAATAATAATAATCCTTGCATTTGATATAGCGCGTTTCACATCTTATCAACGTCTCAAAGCGCTTCACAGAATATACTATAAAGTGAATTGACTGTATATTTGTGGGCAAAACGCGACAGTCAATTGCACACAGCAGTGTCCCACAAACAGTCGTGGATTGAAATGACCAAGTTTTAAAAAAAAAATTTTGGAGGATTATTATTAAGCGTGTGGAGTAAGAAAACTTGCCCAAGGTTTCGCCCTGAACTTTCGAACACAGGGCTCACGCTTGTAAGGCGAGTGCCCTAACCACTGAGCTACAGGACTCCACATTTCTAGGTTACGCAGATGGATCTATGATAATCTTTGCATTTGATACAGTGCCTTTTCACATCTTCCAGACGTCTCAAAGCGCTTCACAGGATATACCGTAAAGTGAATTGTCTGCACCGTTTGTGGGCAAAATATCTGACTTACTCTGTGCGTGGAAGATTTCACTGAGTTCTCTTTTGCCTTTGGCAAGCTTAGCGCACAGCCTCAGGCTCGATCTGTGACTTCAGTCCGGGTTGACACTCCAACCCAGTGTTGGGGGTGGGGAGTGGGGGGGGAGAGTGCTGCATTGTCATAGATGGACGGAGACAGTAAACTGAGGTCTGCCTATTCAGGTGGTTTCAGATGCCATGGCCCTTGCTTGAAAAGGGGAGGAAGTTTTGCTTGGTTTCTCAACAATCTTCCAGAAAAGTTGTTCATTCACTTTGTGCTCTTTGTGAGACTATCACTAATAGTTTGTTACGTTTTCATTGAATTCTCATCTCCTCTCTTAACATCAACAACAATGAAAAAATTACATTTGTAGAGCGCTTTTCATGTCGGGAGGACGTCCTAAGTCGCTGAACAGTCAGGGGTCAGGACCCGAGCATGGATGGTGGGGGGGTGGTGAGGCAGGGTTGGGATGAGGGAGGGCAGAGGGGGTTAGGAGGGCGATTGAAGGTACGGTCAAAAAGCAGGGCTTTGAGACTGGCCTTGAAGGAAGCAAGGGAGGTAGGAAGGCAAAACAATTGTGGGATGGAGTTCCAAAGCTTGGGGACAGAGAGGCTGAAAGCCCGGCCACTGATTGTAGGAGGGTTTGGGCAGGAAACATGCAGCAGTTCGGAACGATCCTTTGACAGGAGGGTGGTCAAATGAGCCGCTATTGGTGGGAGGAAGTGGCTAGAACATAATTAGATGCAAAAACCATTTCCCGCTCTTCCTCAGGGCAGCACATTTAAGTCACCAAAACCGTGCCAAAATAGATTTCTCATTTATAAAGGGATTAAGAGTTATGGGGATAAGGCAGGTAGCTGGAGTTAGAGTAGAATACCAGCCATGAGTGAATGGTGGGGCAGGCTCGATGGGCTGAATGGCCTACTCCTGCTCCTATTTCTTATATTCTTATGTGCGACGAGCCCTGATACAACCAATAAAAGTGTTGCTGTATGGCAACTTTACTCCGTCTTGCCCTCCACCTCCAAACCCTTCCCAACCCACCCCTCCACCCATCCACCCTCAGCGCCCAACCACCTCCGACCGTCAGTGAAGCAGTAATCACTTTGCACATATTGGATGCTGTGCAGTGTGTGTGTTGTGTTGTGTGCTTGATCACCTGTAGCTATGGAAACCACAAGATAACCATGTATTTTCGGGTGCTGACAGCAAACAGATAAAAGGTCAAACGGCCCTGGCTCAGCTCGGCTCAGGAAGGAACAGACTTTTCAAGAGTCATAGCCGCATGTTTACGGCTTCCGGTGAGAATGCTTTCAGACAGTGTGCTCTGTGTGTGTGTGTGTGTGTGTGTGTGTGTGTGTGTGGCTGCTCACAAGACTCGTTCACAGCAGCGCACTGATGATCTTTGAAGACAGACTTTCTGAACAGACCCTATTTGCCACCCGAAAACCGCTTGTGTCTTATGTTCCCTCGAATTTACACAGCCACAGTCAACAAGCCCCCGGAGGCGGGGAGGTGGTGGAGGCAGATTGCTTCAATAAATTCAGATTCTTAATTATTTTCAGAACAAATTGATTGACGTGTATATGGGAGATATTTCTGCTGGGTATTTTTAGTTTGTTTTTCTCCTGGGGCTTTTGCAGCATTGGACATGCCTTGGTTTTTATTTAAAAATAAATATTTTAATTTTATTTTTATTTAAAAATCTGAATCTCAAAGATCTAAATTTCAAAGCTCCTGTGGCTCAGTGGTTAGAGCACTTGTCTTGCAAGCTGGGGAGACCAAGTTGGGGAGGCCTGTGTTCAAATCCAGGCAGGTCAGGGCGAAACCTTGGGCAAGTGTTCTTACTCCACATGCCTAATAATAATCCCTCCAAAAAGAACCACAAAAATAAAATTGGTCATTTCAATCCACGACTGTTTGTGGGACACTGCTGTGCGCAATTGGCTGCCGCGATTCACCCACAAATATATAGTCAATTCACTTTATATTCCGTGAAGCGCTTTAGGACGTCGATAAGATGTGAAAAGCGCTATATCAAATGCAAGGATTATTATTATTATTATTATTATAGAAGCTTTGAAAATGTTTTAGGCATTGATCCGAACGAAAAGACAAAGGTTAAGTCACTCACGTAAAGAACGTGTTTCTGTTAAACGCTTTGAAGACAGACACACTGATCCAAGCCACAAATATTCTAGCACCTTTACATGGAATCAGACAACTGAAGGAAACCCACTCGATCTAAATGGTTCATAAACTCACAATACGTTTCCAAACACTTGATGAAATGATATCAAACACATATGCTGCCTTGGAGTGACAGCACGATAAAATGACACATGTCTCTTTTAACACCTCCCTCCAAATACCTCTTCATCAAGGCTATGTAAAGGGCTTGAGAGATGTTCGTTCTATGAAAAAGACGCTAGACAAATGGTTATTGATGTAACGTAATGTTTGTTTGAGGTGTTACTGAGAAAACCATGATTATTCTCTTTTTCGCCTTTCACAACCACCCCCAAGAGTCAATTTTAGTTCGGAGCAAGAACTAAAATTGACTCCGAACTCCGACTATAAACAGTCTGAGAGAGGCGGGCAGCTGATTTCATATCCAAATACTGTAAACTTGGATTGGGTGGTTTTGGTGGGCGGGGGAGAGGGTGGAAAGAAAAACAGATGAAGTCACTGGAGTTTCACTCTGATGTTTCTTCTGACCTGTACTCTGTTTCCCTAACGCTGTCTCTCCGGGCAAAATAAGTTATTGTAGTAAATAATAATAATCCGTACATTTGATACTGGGCCTCATCACATCTTCAAGACATCTCAAGCGCTTCACGGAATATACTGCAAAGTGAATTGACTGTATATTTTTGTGGGCGAAATCTGGCAGTCAAAGTCCTGATCTTGCATAACGGATCAACATTGCAATGGGAGGGTGGTAGGAGAGGGTGGGTATACTGGAAATATGAGACAGAATTGGCCAAATGGCTTTCTTCAACCAAACTTCCCATGGTCTTGTGATGGGGCCACGTGACCATGTTTCATGGCAACAAGCCAGACTCCCAGCTTCTCCATCAGCGGTCAATCTAATAACAAGCTATAATGTCAGGCTGGAAATATTCTCCCGACCTCTCTCTCAGGGACTGTCGCCACCCCCTGCCTCTTTCCGGGACCACCACCCGCACACCTTTCATAACACACACACATTGCACACAGTCTGTCAGAGAATTTCTACTATGATTTGCAATTCTAACGGTGAAGTGGCCCTGTCCAATGCCAGTGATTTACATTTCAATCCAACTGATCCCCCCCCACTTTAATACTCTCCTTCAAATCCCCACCCACCCTCGCCCGCCCGTCACCTCACCCCCCCCCCAAAAGGGAGGATCTTCTTTGAAAGATACATTTCAAAACCTGGATCCATATATATATTAGCCTCAAAAGGGAAAATTAAGCTCTAAAAAGATCGCCAATGTCCTCCTAACAAACCACTTGAAAAATAATTTGAATTATTTAGCCCCATCAGGCATCCTCTGCCCTTGATCCACCTGGCCTCTGGCTATCACACACGGCTTCAGAACATACTTGGTAAACTCGAGCCCGTGCCTCTGACCCCGGGTGTACACAGGTGTAAACAGAAGCCCTCACCATTTGGTGTCAACTCAGACGAGTGTGCGCAGAGAATGGGAAAGCAGTTGGAAAAGCAGGAATCTGGGAAGCTGGTCTCACCCTGAAGTCTATTCCGACGGTGGCAATGAAGCTTCCTGCCAGAAAGGCGTTGTCTTTGAACTGCACCAGGAAGCAGGTCTTGCCCACTCCGGAGTCCCCGATTAACATGACCTACAGCACGTGCAAAATGCCATTAGACCCTTCACCAAAAACAAAGAGCTTTATAGAAGTGCACAAAATCATCAGTCAATATTTAAGACGACAGCAAATTGAACACAAGAGATCCAGCAAAGTCCTCCCGCCTTCAACTCCAATTACCCTACAGCACATCACTGACCCATTCTCCACTCTCCTCTCGCTTTATCTCTCTCCCCACTCAGGTCCCAGGGGCCAGAGTAGCTCCAGTAAATAAGATGCTGCCGCCCACGCCATGAGTAACTCACTTTACAGCTCTATTAAATCAGTAATACACAAGTGGTCTGAAATTAGCTATATTTAAGCATACAATGGTGTGATGATAGCAGTGAGGGAAATGTTAAAAACTCTTTAACATTTGAACAGGAGATGTGTCAAAAGATCACTTTCTGAAGGTTTTCAAAATATGACATCCCAACATCCAGCAAACATTGTTTGAGTTCCGTGACTAGGCTGAGGTCTCAGATAGGTTCAAGGGGCTGCAAACCTGGGGATGGAGAAACACTTAGGGAGGTAAAGCAGAAGATTTTTAATGCAGCTACGGAGATTAGGATGTCAATCACCACCACTAACATTACAATAGACTGTAAGTATTCGAGCCCTGTAGCTCCGTGGACAGAGCACTCGCGTCACAAACGAGAAACCTGGGTTCGATTTGCGGCAGTGGCGGAACCTTGGGCAAGTTTCCTTACTCCACGCGCCTGATAATAATCCCTCAAGAAAAAAGAGAAAACGAATAATAATTTGGTCACTCAATCCATGATAGAAGAGACATCAAAGGTTTTGTATGGAGAGCTTGATAGGGTACTTATAGCCCGATGACTAGCACATTATGGAAGACCGGAAGCAAGTCACTGGGAAGGCTTAGCACTTAGAGCACTTGCTACACAAGCGAGAGAATCTGGGTTTGATTCCCAGAAGGAGATGGGGTGGGGGGGAGTTGGGGGGGCAAGTTTCCTTACTCCACACGCCTCTGTTTACTTAGTAGAAACCCACTTGTTAGTTGATTGGCAGATCACTTTTCCAGAGGTTATAATCCCTTCTAAAAAATAATGATCGTTTGGTTACTCAATCCAAGACTGTTCGTCTTGGGATGCCCTCTGCATGTCAAAACAAGGTGAGGCAGCAATAGGGATGATGGACTATATCACTAACTCAATCCAGTTCAGATCACATACCTAAACTGTACAGTGCTCTGGCCAGGCATAACTGGAATATTGTGTACATTCCTAGTCACTGTGATGTAAAGAGGCTGTTCAGGCCCTTGAAGCGGTGACGAGAATGATCTTCGAGCAACAAGCTATTGGACTGGACAAGCTAAATCTGTCCAAACTTGCCTAGAAATTTGAGAGGCTTTTTTTTTGTTGCATCTATTGGTGAATAGCAAAGACAGGAATGAAAGCATGCCAAGCAGTCAGGACAAAAATCTCGTCGCAACAAAGAATGTTAAAAATAGGCTTTGAGAGACTTGCCACAGAAGTTAATTATCTGTGTAATTGCTTACCCTGGCTGTACAGTGTTACAATTACGCTGATTTCTACATTAACATATGCAAAGAACGGAGTTTCGTCTCAGATAGGTGTTAGAATTGAACACAAACAGGACCAAACAATCAACTATTCAGCACAGAAGTTGCCTTCTTATGCTGCCATACTCTGTGCCATGCCTGGCATTTGAATGCCATCTCTCTGTGCTGTCCTTTGTGTGCTGATAGAAAGTTGCAATCAGCAAGGAGATTAAGGTATGAGCTATGAGGAATGACTAAGTAAGATTGGTTTCTTTGGCCTTCCAAAGACACGTTTCAGAGGGGACGACAAAGTTTTACAAGGAGCTAAACGGGATTTAAGATAGCAAACCCAGAACAATGGCAAAGCAGCAGGATAGCTGGTCAAAGGTACAGAGTTGTGAAGAGTAATAGATTAAACACAGGTACCAGCAACGATTTTTCTTTGTACGTGGAGTAATTAAAGAACGGAAGCAAGTCACTGGGAAGGGTAGCTGGGCCGGGGTTTAAGAAACCGCTGGATGCTGTAATGCAACTATGGTAGGATGGGAATTCTGAAAGTGTGAGATCAAATGGGCTAAATGACTTCCTTCACTTGAACCTCTCTTGTGGCTGTTGGGAACTCAGGTGCGTTCTCTAATTGTACCCAGACCACACTGCCCACCTCACCCCAGGCCAGCTCATAGAAACAGGAGTAGACCATACAGTCTCTCAAGTCTGTTCCACCATTCTGTAAGTTCATGGCTGAACTGCACCTCAACTCCAATTATCCGCCCTTGGCCCCTATGATACCCCGACCTAACAAATCTCTATCCAAACGAACAAACTCCTCCAAACGTCTCTACCCTGTGCTTCAGTTTGCACAAAGTCTGTCTTTCACTTTGCACAAAGCTGCTCTTATTGATGCATCAATATTAGTTTGGGTGGAAGGTTTTACTCTGTATTACATGCAAGGATTATTCATTATGTTGAGACCCAATTGACAAGAAATGGTCCATTCCCCACATTGCTAAGCCCACAAAATTAATGAAATTGTTCGATTGACGGTGTGACCATTCTTCCAGGCGAGAACAAAAGTTGAAAGAATCAGCTCTGAGTTTGAGATTTAAGTTCACATGAATAACATCCCAAGAATGCCAACCTTTCATATGCCTCCCTCCCACATTTTTGTCCTATGTCAATATTTGGATGCAAATATTTGCTTCCATTAAAGCCTCGACTGAAAGTGCTAACATGATATGTGATAATAATACTGAGGCAAACTGAAAACGTGTTAGAACAGTGACGCAAAGACCATTTAAGACCATTCCTTCCTCAATGCAAAATGCAAAACAGATTCTATTTCAACTAATTTCACTGTTTCAGAGAAGCTTCTGAAAACCTGATCCCTGAAGGAAACCGAACAAAATAAGAATGTTTCCTGGAGAAAGGATGACTCAAGGGAGATGTTATTGGCATTGGCAAACTCTAATGGGAGAACAGAAACACTGATCATCACAAAAATTCTGCAACAAGCGAGCGGGCAATTAATCTCAGGAGCAAGGGTTTAGATGCAATTACTTTATTCACAGTGAGCGGAAGTACACAAGACCGAATGCTCAAAAGGATTTGATGGAGTAAATTAAAGTCCCCCCCTGTACACAAGGTGCTTTCTCCCTCCTAATTGGGTATTGCGTCACCTCTCTCTGCACTTATACTTTTTAATCCTTTCTTAGTCAGACATTAATCCATCTTTTACATATTTTTTTCCAAAAAACTTTAAAAAGCTGCTTTTGTTGGCAGTCTAGCACCAAAAAATCTATCCATTCTTCTCTAGGTGGAAAAACAAACATTTCTTCCAACATGGTTGAACTTGTTCTGGTCTTGTATTCTGCCCTCGCTCCACACTCCTAGTATCTACACTATCAGTCTCCCCTCATTGGTTTCCTTCATCGAGAACAAGTTCCGAGGATGATCTTCATTCTACCCGGAGACCTAATAGCAACAGGCTTGTGATGAAATTGGACAGGCTGAGTACGCAGTGAAATGCATACTTCAAGTGCTCAGTACTTTCTTACAATGTTCGCATTGCTAGCCACTTCACCTTGACACCCAACAAGTCACGAATAACAAAAGGCAGAACGAGAACCATTAGCTATGCCATGGTCCCATCAACAAGTGTATTTTAATCTGGGCTCAAGCTGCTCTACTCATCAGGCATCACTTGAGTATTTATCCTGTGCAGCAGCCAAGATGGTAATGTATTATTTACAGCTTTGCTGAATAAATTAAGTGTGTAAAAATGACTTTTAAAAACCTGACCCACGCAATGATTTCCAACAATAAGCTGCTATCGATAGCAGACGGGTGCAACGCAGTGAAGAAAAAATGACGAAGAATTGATGGAACAAATGCCTGTCGCCTGTTGGCAGTGATTGTGTTTTTTATTTAATCTGCTATAAATAGAGGGGAAGGCTACGGTTGCAATTAATTATCGCAGGTGATCATCCGTACCGCCCACGCAGTTCACATTTATATCCCCAAATGCCTGTCGACAATTTGCCTTTCGGTTTCCATTCGGTTCCGTTCGGTTGCTGCCCAGAATTTGGCAATTCTGTGTTGGGACCAGGAGGATGACATGTGCTCTCGTTCTACTGACTTGTCTCACCGTGTCCAGGTAAACCAGCATCTGCCCCCTCACTCCTACCTCCCCCCCCACCCCCACCCTCACCCCGCCCCAACACCAACCCCACCCCCGGTATCTCGCCATGGTCTTGCCAACAAAATGCCTTGCTCTATTTTACTTCCTTTGAAGATTGATTATTTTTGGGGTGGGGGGAAATCAAAATAAGATAAAAAGTGGGATCGTACAGGTTTCTCGTAAAATTGGTCTGGATGAAGAAAGTCCCTCAGCCTGTCTGGTCTCATTCCCTCAGAAACATTCACCAAGCTATTTCTCCTCGCACACCCTCCACCCTCCCCCTCCCCATTCACAGCATCAAGCTACTTTTCAAATCATAGAATCATAGAATCACAGAATCATCCAGCACAGAAGGAGGCCATTCGGCCCATCGTGTCTGCGCCTGCTCTGAAAATAGGAATCAATACAATCCCGCTCTCTCCCCATAGCCCCGCAATCTTGTCCTCCCCAAATACCCATCTACTTCTCTCTGAAAAGTTGCTGTTGAATCGGTTTCCGCCATCCATTCAGGTAATGCATTCCAGATCCCAACAACTCGCTGGGTGAAATTTGTTTTCCTCACCTCCCCTCTGTTTCTTTTAAACACTATGTTAAATTGGGTATCCTCTTAAATGAGTCCACTGCAGTGGTCTCCAGCACCTTTCCTGGCAACCTGTTCTCTTTGTTGATTCCCTACTACATAAAGAAACGCTTTGTGATACCTGTCTCAATAATGGCTTGATACTTTACACAACTCTAAACCTATGTCCTGTTGTTCTGTTGCCCTGCCGCATCCTATTGATCTGAGTTTACTGTGTCTGTGGGTTGCAAATACTCACGTTAAGTAAGGACTGTGTGTCCTGTATTTGGATCCAGTGACTGCAAAATGAAGTCCCAGGTGTATGGCATATCAGCTACTTCCAGCTTATGTTCAGTTATTTAATTTCTCTGGCAAGCAAGATAAACTGATGGGAGTAATCATAAGGTGGGGGAGAAGATTCTACCTTATAAAGCACGTGCACAAAAGGAATCACAGATGATTCTATTAACAGAACTATGAATCAATTATGGAATCACCTGCAAACCCTTGAACTGTCTGTCAATTACACAATTAGATTCCAAAGCCACGGAGTTCATTTTGCAAAGAGTTCCTCTGGTTGTTAAGATGCTGAACTGATGGCACCAGTTACTTTGTGATGTACCATTCACAGCGCAGAGTTAAGACTGATCTGCAGGGAACTGTGCTTCACCTTTATACACTGGATGGGAGTAATCATAAGGTTTCAATTTAGCCCAGATTCATGGGATGAAAGTAACCCGAGATGAACAGCGTAAAAACGCACTACCATTTATCACTATCATCAAAGGTGGGAGGCTGCCTCCCTTGACAGAATTCTCATCTCCAATTCAGAAAGTCATGGATCCAAGTCTCACAAAGGCGTTGGCAGCAGAACCCCTGGATAAATTTGGACATTCAATTCATGGATGAACATGGGACGTTGTCTTTAACAAATTGGGTGCCGTGGTTTGCCTACAAAATACACGCTCACATAGCTTTACAGTAAATAAAATGCTGTGAAGTACTTTGAGACATTTCCAGAACATGATAAGGTACTGTATCAAATGCAATATTTAATTGATAATAATTATTAACAATAAATCTCATGCCATTTGCTGATCGATGGTGCGTTTACAAAAGAGGGTTGGGCTGCACTGATGAAATAATAATAATAATAATAATAAAACGTAATCCTTGCATTTGGTATAGCGTCTTTTAGCTATCCTCGTCCTCACGGCCATTCACGGCCTTGCCCACATCTATCTCTCTGACCTGCTGTCTCCCTATCAGCCGCCCGTCCTCTCCGTTCAACACTCAGGCCTGCTCCGCGTCCACCTCCCTAACCGCCCAACCATCGGCGGCCGGACTTTCAGCCTCTCTGCTCCCACACTGTGGAACTCCATCCCACAGCCCCTCCGCCTCGCTTCCTCCCTTTCCTCCTTCAAGGCCGGTCTCAAGGCCTTCCTCTTCGATCGTGCCTTCGGCTGCCCCACTAACTCTTCCCCCTCTCCCACTGTCCTTCCCCCTACCCCGACCCTCCCACCCCCCGCTCGGGTCACGACCTGACTGTTCAGCGCTTTGGGACGTCCTCCCGACGTGAAAGGCGGTATATAAGTGCAATTATGTTGTTGTTGTTGTTGTTGTTGTATTGCACCTTGGGACGTCCTCCCGACGTGAAAGGCGCTATACACATGTCATTTTGTTTTTGTTACCACGACTTCGAGATGTCTCAAAATGCTTCACAGAGTGTACTGAAAAAAGTGAATTAATTGCATAGTTTGTGGGCGAAACAAAACATACACCCAAAGTAGTACTCGTTTGCAACAAAGACATGCGGGCACTTGGCACAGTTGGCTTCGTGATTTTCTTGCCACCGCTGTCCTATTAGAGAGGCTAGTGATTACTCTAACAGCTTGCAACAGGATCTACTGTTACCACTGGCAACAGCTCCTCGCTGCAAATATTGCTTTTCCGGGGAATAGCTCGTACCATCATTATCTGGAAGCTTCCAAACCTCGATGGCATCGTAAGATTCGCACAGCCTCCCGTTTCGTGTTCCCCCCCCCCCCCCCCCGCCACCTCCCATCGCTTTGGAGAGTGCGTTGACGTCAGAAATGCCCGCCTTGGCTTGACAGAAATGGGGAAGCACGCAAGCTCCCTTACACGTGGAGTCCGGCGCTATATACATCCAAGTTGTTGTTGTTGTTGAGTCTGCCTCTGTTGTCAGCAGTAAAAAAAAATCCATCTGAGAATTCCTCAAGCCCTATCTGTCTGGCTCTTAAACAACTCGTGGTTCTCAAAGAGAAGGCAGATTCTCCCTGTGCGCCAGCCAATCGTCCAATATATGAATTGGTTGTTCACCTTGTGGCTGTTTGCAGGACCCTGCTGTGTGCAAATTGGCTGCTGTGTTTGCTTACAAATACAGTCACTATAAGTGGCAGTAATTACTGTGCTGTGAAGAGCTTTAAGATGTTTGTTTAATTGTGACAAAAGCCTACGTTTTTTTTTACTGCCACCAGGTTCCTTTCTCTGCTGACAACTCAGATTTACAGTTTTAAATGAACTGGTCTGTTTGAGAAATGGACCACAGCTCAAGCCATAGTTCACAGAAGCAAAGATTCCCCTCCGATCATAGGGATACGGGGTGTACAGGAGCTCCCCTCACATCCCAATAACACTTGCACGTCAGTCGACTGTTATCGAATAATAACAATCCTTGCATTCAAGACAGTGCCTCATTCGCATTTTCCGAGATGGTTTAAAGCGCTTCACAGGATATACCGTAAAGTGATTTGACTAGATTTTTGCGGGCGAAACGCAGCAACCAATTGCGCACAGCGCTGTCTCACAAACTATCGAGGATTGAGAGCCCGAATTATCATTTTTTGAAGGGATTATTATTACCAGCGGAAAAGCAATCCGCCAATCGACCTAACAACCGGGTTCCTACTGACTGAGAACAGGCGTGTGGAGTAAGGAGACTTGGCCAACGTTTTGCCCTGCCGGGAACCTAACCTCTTACTGCAAGCCCGTGAGTGCTCTAAGCACTAAGCTACAGGACTCCACTAATAGAGTACTAATAGAGTCAAACTGGTATTTAGTCAGTGACAATAGTGTTATAGCCAGTTCATCACTAGCCCCTCCATACAGTCTCTCTCTCTCTCACACACACACACACACACCATTTCCTTGCACACCACTTGATTAAGCCTTTACAGAGAGAGAGAAAAACACACACACACTGCAATAACGTGAAATCGTTGCACAGAGGGGAAACAGAGGCATTTTTACACTACATAGTGATCCTCCCTTCAGTTCTCACTCTCACTAGCTGGAGTCTTCAATAAGTCTGTCCTCCCCTCAGAGAAGTGTCCTACTGTCTACTGAAAGCTTGCAATGATCATTCTGTGATCTCGTCAAATACCACTCAGCTCAGTGTGAATCCAGAGGAACGAAAAAATAACAAAGTTAATCGAAGATGTGACCACAATCCTTGCTATATCCCGTACACACACACGCATAATATTAAATCTCTGTATAATAGTAATAAGAATATACATTTAAAGGGGTTTCGCAATATCTCTAAACCTAATTTGCTGGATCTCTTGCTCCCAAGTTTCAATTTAACAACAATCTTACGTTGGATTTTAAAAGGGAGAAAGATTTGCAAACCTTGCAGGTTAGATCGTACAGCTCACTGCTCGACCGAGACCTGTTGATAGGGGGTTTGGCAGCTCCATTGTGAGTATCAGTAGAGACTTGGCGACAACTCTTCCTCAAAGACATGGTCAGTTTGGTTGGTTGGTTGGTTGCAAATGGACAGTTGGAAACCAAAGAGAGAAAGAGAAGGAGGGAAAGGTGGCGGGTGGGAAGAGAGAGATAGAGAGAGGAAAAAAAAGAAATCCTAACAAAATGTACCAAAATAATAAGAGAGAATTTATATACTCTATATGTTTTTTCTTTTCTTTAAAAAAAACCTAAACAGCAAACAGTCCAGTGGGAGGGATGCTGCCACCAACTAGCCTCAGATCAGAGTTGGAAGGGAATGAATCAACAGTTTGCTAGAGATGTAGCGTCTGTTATGAGCTCCCCACACCAGCCCAGCTCCATCTTCCCACAGTCAAAGGACCACTAGCCCCCAAATTCGACTGGGCACCATCTAGCTACATACAGGTAAGCCATCTGTACACTGGGGGACGGGGAGATAGAGACAGATGCAGACAGACAGAGAGAGAAGGAGAGAGACAGACAGAGAGAGAGGGAGAGAGGAGGGACTCGGGGCTGTGTGTCATCATCACACAAGGAAGGGAGACAGAGCAATTGCTCACTGTTTTCAGTTTCATTTTAACCATTTGCAAACCCAGCTCATCGTGCTGTGGCTTCTGTCTACACACAGTACACAGTACACATGGGGTTGGGGGGGGGGTGTGGGGTTGGGAGGGTGTGGGGAGAGAGGGGAGGGGGGACAGATGAGGGAGACTGATTGAGCCAAGGAGGAATTGATCATTATCACTCATTTGCAATCTTTTCTCAATCCTGCGCATGTTGAATGTTCCATTGCCTGCAGCAGAAGCAGCTGCAACACAGGTATCCAGGGGCAACCGACTCAGAAACTGGGATTAAAATAGTTGCAGTAATATCATTAATAAGTTATTAATAACTTATTAATAATAACTTATTATTAGAACAATAATAATAACTCCTGAAGAAACTCATCGACTCCGAGGGGGAAGGTCTGAGTGTTGAGTTATCAGGAGCGGCGAGTTAGGCATACAACAACAACAGCAACAACAACGACGACGACGACGACGACGACGACGAAATGACACTAGCACAGCGGCTTTCAAGTCGGGAGGACGTCCCACGGCGCTGGACAGTCTGTGTTTCAGACCCGAGCTGGGGTCGGGATCGGGGAGGGTGGAGGAAAAGGAGAGGTGGGGTAGGGGGTTAAATATTATATATATATATATACATTTGTGTATAAATACCAAAAATACCATAAATGTGTCCAGGATATTGACAGCGCGATGACTTCAGTCTTAAGGGATAGTGAAAGGTTTACAGTGTCGGGTTATCAGGTATTTCGCTGCTGCTCAGCGCTCCGTGATGCTGCCTCGCGAGAAGCGCGCAATACAACAATAATAATCATCCTTGCATTTGATATTGCGACTTCTCGACGTCTCAAAGCGCTTCACAGATTGTACTGTAAAGTGAATAATGTGGCACTGCATCAAAGAATTGTACTGATATTAAGTTATTGCTGTTGTTGTTAAGTCACTGACATCAGCAACACACTTACTGTGGGCAGGAGAGTGGTCAGGCAGTGCCTGTAAGTGATGCCTTGTATTTTTATTGACGTGTTTTCGGGAGAAAAACAGTGTGTGGTGGGGGTGGGGGGGTGGGGGGGGGAATGGGGTGTGGAGGTAAATTTTGGTCCTTGAGAAAACCTGATCCCTAATCTAAATCGATTGGTTATACAAGGAAATATAATGTACAAGGAAACATAAGCTTAATTTCTGGATCCTACAAAAAAACAAGCTGAAGGGAGGAATTTATTGAGTTAACAAAGGGGTGAATGAATACACAGTAAACACTGGAAACCTGAAATACTAGTTCAGATTATACAGTACCAAGAAATAGGGTACGAAAACATCAAGAAGGTGCAATTGGCTGCCGCATTTCGCCCACAAAATATACAGTCAGTTCACTCTACAGTATATTCTGTGAAGCGCTTTGAGACGTCTCAAAGACGTGATAAGGAGCTGTATCAAAAGCAAATTATTATTAACCTTTCCTCTGTCGCTGGTGTAGTGTTGTGGAGTGTACCATCACTCGACCTCATCTCATGCAAGTTTCCCTTCTCCACACCTTTAGCCAGCAGTAATTATAAACCAGTTTGTTAGTCGATTGGCGGATCATTTGCCAGGTATAATAATAATAATAATAAAAAAGGAGTCACTCAATCCACAGTGGAGCCCCTGTGGCTCAGTGGTTAGAGCACTTGTCTTGCAAGCTGGGGAGACCAAGCTGGGGAGACCTGTGTTCAAATCCAGGAGGGTCAGGGCGAAACCTTGTGCAAGTTTCCTTACTCCACACGCCTAATAATAATCCCTCCAAAAAAAATCACAATAATAACATTTGTCATTTCAATCATTTCAATCCACGACTGTGTGTGGGACACTGCTGTGCACAATTGGCTGCCGCAATTCGCCCACAAATATATACAGTCAATTCACTTTACAGTATATTCTGTGAAGCGCTTTGAGACGTCGATAAGATGTGAAAAGCGCTATATCAAATGCAAGGATTATTATTATTATTATTATTTGTGGGGCACTACTCGCCCACAAGTATACAGTCAATTTCACTTTATAGTATATTCTGTGAAGCGCTTTGAGACATCGATAAGATGCGAAAAGCCTCTATATCAAATGCAGAGGCTTATTATTATTATTAGTTTACTATTGCCGTGTGCAATTGGCTGCCACGTCTCGCCCACAAAATACACAAGTCGGTTTACTTTACAATCTCTTCCGTGAAGCGCTTTGGGAGTTTCAATTATGTGACAAAGCACCAAGTCCAACAACAACAACAACAAAAAATTACATTGATAGAGCGCCTTTCACGTCGGGAGGACGTCCCAAGGCGCTGCACAGGAGGCGTGTGACCCGAGCTGGGAGGGGAGTGTTTGGGAAGGGGTGAAACACGAAGGGGAGGTAAAAAAGTTCGGGGTGGAACAAAAGGCACGATCGAAGAGGAAAGTCTTCAAACCGGCCTTGAAAGAGGAAAGGGAAGACACGAAACGGAGGGATTGAGGGATGGCATTCCATAGGGAGGGAGCGGAGAAACTGAAGGCCCGGCCTCCGATGGTGGGGCGGTTCGGGCGGGGGGCTTGGAGCAGGCCAAGTCCTGCTGAACGGAGGGTCCGGGTGGGCGTGTAGGGGGAGAGTAGATTGGTTAAATAGGGTGGGGCAAGGCCGTGTAAGGCCTTGTAGGGGAGGACGAGGATCTTGAACTCGATCCTCTGGAGGATGGGGAGCCAGTGGAGACGGGCGAGGGTGGGGGTTATGTGGTCGCGGAGGCAGGTGCGGGATAGTACACGGGCTGCAGAGTTTTGGATGACCTGCAGCCTGTGAAAGTCCAATGCAAGGATGGTTATCATTTAACTCGAAAGGCCTGCGTGAGCTCATAAGATCACACGTGGCTTAGGCTGCTGATTAGACTGAGTTGGCAGCACGCTCAACTCTGACCTCAATGTCACCGGGCACGTTGCAAGTGATCCAAGGGACACATCGAGGCCACAGTCAGAGTAACTGGGTGAGAGATAACAATAATAATAATAATAATAATCCTTGCATTTGATATAGCGCTTTTCACAATTTATCGATGTCTCACAGAGTATACTGTAAAGTGAATTGACTGTATATTTGTGGGAGAGCGAAACGCGGCAGCCAATTGCGCACAGCAGTGACCCACAAACAATCGTGGATTGAAAGGGCCGATTTTATTATTGAGTTGCAGGCCTGGGCTGGAATGAACGAGTACAGACACACTCCTTAACTATACTGTAAGTAAGACGTAAGAGGAATCTCACCAAAGATCTTGCC
The DNA here is from genome assembly GCA_035084275.1 of Hydrolagus colliei. Lineage (NCBI taxonomy): Eukaryota > Metazoa > Chordata > Chondrichthyes > Chimaeriformes > Chimaeridae > Hydrolagus > Hydrolagus colliei. The sequence continues at coordinate 9,183,261 of CM068760.1, read as the reverse complement.
ACTGACAGAAGGCGCTGGCTGACCTCCCCACCTTCCCCCACCCCTCGCCACCCATAGGTATTGCTTCTGGGCTGGTGTGGGACAGGCTCAATGGAGGAAGCATATCAGAGCAAAACATAGGGAATTCATTGCCACTTTGCTGAGAACCCCAACGTGTGTTGTCTCCCTTGATACAAATTGAAGGGGCAACAGGAGGAACTTGTGAGCATTGTAAATGTGTTAATCGTATGTGTGTGTGTTGATAAACAGGTGTCAGCCTGGCTCAGTTGATTGTATTCTCACCTGTGGGTCAGTAGGTTTGGGTACGGAGGGGGGGGGGAAACGGGGTGGGTTCAAAGGCCACGTCCGAACTTTGAGTTGACAGCATCACCCACCCTCCATGACCATCCGGGAACCTGTGGTGAGAAGCTTGCGTGGGGTGGACAACAAGGCATTATTATTACGTATTCTTAATATTATTAAGGTTAAATTTCTCCAGAAAAATCCGCCAAATCGGAGGGTTGCCATCTCCAGGAAAGCAACTGGCAATCGAGGACGGATGAGGGAAGTTTGAAAGTAGCTTTGATGTCAGCTGAGCCGTTCCTTCAGTAAAGGTCACCGCTCGTGATTCACTGACGTGTAAACTTCTGCAAATGCTCATCTGTTCACCATTTGTTGGAAGGGATGCGTTTTGCACTTCGTTGCTCAATCAGAACACGTGTCTGTCCCCTACTTATCACTTCCCTCATAACCCGTATCATTTATCTCTTATAGTCATCCATCGGACACTCATTTCCTGGTAGTGGGGAGGGCGAAGGGGGAGGAGTGAGTTGGGGGGTACAGGCCACCTCTTCAATACTGTCATAATATTAATAATAATCCTTGCATTTGATACAGTGCTTTTCACATCTTCTCGACGTCTCAAAGCGCTTCACAGAATATACTGTAAAGTGAACTGACTGTATATTTGTGGGCGAGCGAAATGCAGCAGCGATTTGCGCAGAGCAGCGTCCCCACAAACAGCCGTGAATTGAGTGACCAAATTATTATCTTTGTTTTTGGAGGGATTATTATCAGGCGTGTGGAGTAAGGAAAACTTGCCCCAGGGTTTGCCCTGCTGGGAATTGAATCCAGCCGTCTTCTCGACTGTAAGGCGAGCGCCCTAACCACTAAGCTACAGGACCCCACAAATACCATATTTACGGAGTCGTGGTATTCATGAATAACATAACTGCACTTCCAACAATGACAAATGCCAATTTTTTGTGTCAATGCAAAGGCGTGTGCCCTTTGCCATTTTCTGGCATTTAGTACTTGTCATTAACGCTCAGATCTTTGCCAGTGAGCTGCTCTACCCCCCACTATCCCCCCACTACCCCCCCCCCAAGCATGACTGTTTGCGGGACACTGCTGCGCGCAATTGGCTACGGTGTTTCACAAATAAAACATACGATCAATTCTCTCTACAATATATCCTGTGGAACACTTTGAGGGTGTCACAAAGACGTGATAAGGCGCTATATTAAATGCAAGGATTATTATTACTACTGTATATTCTGTCTCTTGCGTACAACCATCAGACATCCCCGTATCACAGATCCTCTCGGACAGAGCTGAGGAATGACATAACCTGTAGCACAGCAGCCTCAGTTTCTTTTGAGGAAGAATGTTCTGTGATCTTTGCTCTCTCTGTGCAGACTGAGAGATGAAGGAAAGGAATTATTCACTTTATTGTTTTTATTATTATTCCATCCAACCTCTTCCTTCCTTTCCTTCAACACCTAAGTGAGATGGTGTCAGAATTGATTCCGTTCTGACCATTTACCCTAAAAGACTAGGCTAATTTAACTAGTTTTAAAAATGTAACATTACACAGAATCGTAAATTCAGTGTTAAATTACAGGAATTATGTCCTGGTTTATCCCTCCATGTCGCACCTCCTTCTCTGCATTCACAGTCCCTCTAAAAAAATCTACCTTTTCATTCGCCCCTCATCGCCCTCTCCCCAATCTCCTATCTCATTTGTGTTTGTAAACTTTTCTCCTATGTGAAAGTGTAACTTTTTTTATTCGGTCTGAATGTCGAAGCTGTTAGTTTTCTGAGAAAACTGCAGAAAACTGGCTGTGAGACAGACTGAATTTGAGAATCTTTCATAATCCTGCGAACGACACAGACCACCTTTCAGCCCACATGTTTCACCTGAAGGACAGCGCCTCTGACAATTCAGTGCTCCCCCCGGCATTGTATTGGTACATCAGCCTCGACCGTGAGCTCACATTCCTGATGTGGGACTGACTCCAACAATGATAAACAACTGGATGCTGATATGCTGATAAGTACAAGACAGTAACTATGCTGGAAACAACTAGGTTGCAAAGAAGTATGAGACATTTGTCTTGAAAATATAAACTTCTATCGTGCATAGATGGTGACCACCCCCTGCTGGTACATGAGCAGAATTGCAGGCATTTGACAGCGAGATATCAGTATACATGTTTCGTGCTGCACATCACAGACTGCTCAGGTTTGATGAGCAGAAAGGAACCGCATCTAAACACAGTCACAATAAATCCACCGCACTGGAGACCTGGCTATGGTCAGGTTTTCATTCGGAACGAGACACTCTGCCGTGCTTCAAAGTGTCCCCGAGCACAGTGACCTCCGTCGAGGGCAGCGCAATGATAACAGAAGGGCTTCTGAGCGTGCGTCACCGTGGCAACCACCCACGTCACTCCTATCAGTCACACAGAATGACTTTCTTGAATAAAAGTCAGGAATCAAAACATCGTATGACTTAGACTTAGACTTAGACTGACAGCCACTAACTTGTATAACAGTGTGAATAATCAGAACAGTATATAATATAATATAATAATAATCCATACATTTGATATGGCACTTTTCACGTCTTCCACACGTCCAAAGCGCTTTATATAATAATATATTAATAATGTACCTATAATACATACATGTTATCTCTTTATACATATAATAATAAATCCTCAATAATAACAATCCTTGCAATTGATATAGCGCTTTTCATGTCTTCTAGATGTCTCAAAGCGTTTCATAGAATATACTGTAAAGTGGGTTGACTGTATATATTTGTGTGGCAAACGCTGCAGCCGATTGCGCACAGCCCCACAAACAGTCAAGGATTGAGTGATCAAATTATTGCTGTAATTCACTCCACAGTATATTCTGCAAAGTGCTTTGAGACGTCTGGTAGACGTGAAAAGCGTCATATGAAATGCAAGAATTATTACCGCTTTATTATTATTGATGTAACTGGATTATGTGAATGCATCAAAAATTACACAAGGAAGGACTGATGAAGAGGTATTGAGTTAATGATACTTTGCAGGAAGCGAGAGATTCAGGGAAATTGTAGGCATTCTATTCTCCCTGCTTTTGAGCTTATTGTGTTGGAATTTCTCCCGACCGTGTGGATCTGCTTCAGACAAGATAGGGTTTGTAAAAATACAACATCTTCAGGAACCCATAACTGAAAGGCGAGCGCTGATTGTTGCCATGGAGACGAGCGCTGTGGTTAACAACCGTTTCTCAAGCCTGGCAGTGTCTGTGTGACCTCTGGGACATCAACTGACAGAGATGGGGAGGCTGCAAGGTTCAGTAACAACGACGGGAACAACTTGCATCTCCACAGTGCCCTCTCCAGCCCCCACACTCTGGAACTCCATCCCACAGTCCCTCCGCCTCGCTCCCTCCCTTGCTTCCTTCAAGGCCGGTCTCAAGACCCTCCTCTTCGATCGTGGCTTCTGCCGCCCTCCCAAACTCTCTCCCTCCCCTCCTGGCTCTCTCCCTCCACTAAACCCTACCCTGTCCCTCCCCTTTGCTCAGGTCCTGACTGATGTGAGAGGGCGCTCTGTAAATGTAATGTTGTTGTTGTTGTTGTTGTTGGCACAGTGTAGCGTCCTGCAGCGCTTGACAGTGGCGGAGTCTGACCTGAGCCAGAGGGAGAGGTGGGTGGGGGGGGGGGGGGGAAGGTGACCGGCAACATGATCGAAAAGGAAGCTCTTTAAGCGCTTCAGTCAATGACTGAGCAGATCATCTTTAGGGACCAAAGCTCAGGTCGTTATCGTGAGCGGTTACTTACAGTATATTCTGTGAAGCGATTTGAGACGTTTGGAAGATTTGCAAAGCGCCACATCAAATGGAAGCTTATTATTATTATTATTATTACATCCTCTGCCTGTAGTTCAAGACGCGGATTTTATTCGTGGCTCGCATCCTGGTTTGCGACTGTGCTCGGTGTCAATTCTACAAGTCCTGCTGCAGGTTTGAGTCAAATTGAAACGGACATCGAAGGCGAAGTGGACAGAGAGTTTACAGTCACGATTAGCCATTAATAATTTCCAACATTTTGATAGAGCGCCTTGACTGTTCATCGAGATGTCTGCAAAGCATATCACAGAATTGACTCCGCACAGCGTGGCTGTATGTCATAGTCGACCTGTGTGCCAGCCGATTTGCACACATGCAGCGCATGGTTTGGGAGGTGTGGGCTCTCGGTGAGGTTGTTTTTTTGTTACTGCCAGAGATCATGGGCTGCCAGAAGATTGGCCTCTCTTACCTTGCGAAATGGCGATTGCTGAGCTATAGTTTGTGCTGAAAAATATATACAACAACAACAACTCGGATTTATATCGCGCCCTCCACACCGGACGGCGTCTCAGAGCGCTTCACAATAACGGATCCCGGGGCCGAGCCGGGGGGAGGGGGAGACAGGTGACCGAAGGCGAGGTCAAAAAGAAACGTTTTCAGCCATGACCTGAAAATGGGAAAAGAGGGGGCGAGGCGAAGGGAGTGAGGGAGGGAGTTCCACAGCCTCGGGGCGCAGTGGCTGAAGGCACGGCTGAGGATTCGGAGGACAAGGAGGAGGACAGACCCGGTAGAGCGAAGGCAACAGGTACTGTTGTGAGGAGAGAGGAGGTCAAGGAGGTAGGAGGGGTGCAGAGGTGTGGAGGGATTTGAAAACAAGAATGAGGATCTTCAAATCAATCCACTCCGAGACGGGGAGCCAGTGAAGTCGAACAAGGACTAGATTAATCGGAGAACAAAATTTGCTTTGGGTGAGAATGCGGGTGGCAGAATTTTGGATAACCAAAATTACACTTTACAGTATATTCTGTGAAAGGCTTTGAGATGTCCAGAAGACATGAAAAGCACTGTATCAAATGCAAGGATTATTATTATTATGATAGTAATAATCCTTGCATTTGATATAGCGCCTTATCGTATCTTAGAGACGTCTCAAAGCGCTTCACAGAATATACTTACTGTAAGTGATTTGGCTGGATATTTTCAAGATGGCAGTGAACAAGCCTGACGCATTATGTACCCCTTCAAAAAAATAGTGGTCACTCACCCCTGCGACCTTTTGTGGGACACTGCTGTGCGCAATTGGCTGCGATGTTTTGCCCACACAATATACAGTCACTACACTTTACAGTATATTCTGTGAAGCGCTTTGACGTGATAAGGCTCTACATCAAATGCAACGATTATTATGAAATATTACATATCTCTAACCTCACCCAGACTGTGTGCCTCTGTCACAGAAAATTAAGGGAAACTTGCCCAACTTTTCAGAATCGAACCCAGATCCTCTCGCTTGCGAGGCGGGTGCTCCAACTGCTGAGCTACAGGACTCCACGCTTGAGCAGCTCATGTTCACAGGAGGCTGTGAGGTGCTGAGGGCACTGAGTGTGCCAAGGTGTAGGAGTGAGTGAGCAGAGGTAGGAAGCAGCCAAGATTTACCTTTGTGCCTCAGTCACAGAAACCTGGGATTATAACGTGTGAAAAAAAATCTGTAAAAACTACTTGAGTCATAAATCACTGGTGTTACATTCTCGGTCGAGTTGATTTGGGATTGAGGATGGATATGTGGGAGACCTATAGCCTCTGTTTCCACTCTGCAAGGCTAGAAAGGTCTGGTCTGACTGAAGAGGGACTTGAATGGGTTTGAATGTGAAACAAAAACAGAAGTGACTTTCCCAATCCCATTTAAAAGCTTGCGTGCTTCTTAAAGTCCCCTCTGAGCTGGCTCCTTTCAACAACAACAAATTACATTTGTGTAGCGCCTTTCAAGTCAGGAGGATGTCGAGACAAAAGAGCTCCAACTTGTCCAATGATTGCACTCACTCCTGTAACATTGGGGATTATTCTCGTTGCTCGAAGGACTGGACAGAACCCTAATGTTGAGACAACTGGAACTGCGCACAGTACTTTAGGTTGTGGCCTGTTGAGAGTGCTACACACAGGCGGAGTGTGACATTAGGTGATGTGATCTTAACTGATTTGACAATATAGTTCAGGGTTCTGAAACAAAAATAGAAACGTTTCGGGTCCACAGCCCTTAGTCAGAAGCCGACGTGGACCTGAAATGTTGGCTCATTTTCCTCTCTCCATAGATGCTGCCTGACCTGCCGAGTGTTCCCTGCGAATCCTGTTTTTGTTTCAGATTTTCCAGCATCCACAGTACAGTGTCTTGCTTTGTGAATGTGAAATGAGTTGGACTTGCAAATGCCATGTTAACCACACAGTGGCGATAGAACCTTTCACAGCATCGCTCTGCTCCACTTTGTCTCTGAGCTGCATTCTGATAGCTCTGGGTGATGAAAGTTATGTCAATTCTCTCTTGTTCTCCCCTTCAAAAGGAAAATAAAATAGCAAGCTAATTAAAGGAACTGGCTGAGACGTACTTGTTCTGGATTGTCGAGTCTCCTGTATAATGTAGGAGGGAGTCAGGGTCAGAGGGAGCTAATCAAAATACTACAGATAATAATAATACTATAATAATAATCCTTGCATTTTATATAGAGCTTTTTCACATCTTCTAGATGTCCAATTTTTATTTTAGGGGAAGGCTCGAGGGAATGAATGGCTTATTCCTGCTCCTTAAACATATTATCAGGCGCATGGAGTAAGGAAACTTGCCCAAGGTATCGCCCTGACGTACCTGGATTCGAACACAGGTCTCATGCTGTAAGGCGAGCGCTCTAACCACTGAGCTACAGGACTCCACAGTCCTGTGGATCATAGAATCCTAGAATTATACATCACAGAAGGAGGCCATTCGGCCCGTCGTGCCTGTGCCGGCTCTTCAAAAAGAGCTGTCCAAAACAATCCCACTCCCCCCACTCTCTACCCAAAGCCAGCAAATCTGTCCTCCCCAAATAACCACAGATGCCGGAAAATCTGAAATAAAAACAGAAGTCGCTAGGAACACTCAGCAGGTCGGGCAGCATCTATGGAGCTAGGAAAGTGAGTTAACGTTTCAAGTCGATGACCTTTTGTCATTTCTGACAAAAAGTGATCGATCTTAAACGCTATCCCATTGTCGTGTGGATCTAATCTGGAGTTTGTGACTTTGCTTTCCCTTGACCAAGACTGCGTAGACCCCTTCTTGCTGATGATATTTTGATTGACACCCCTTCAGATGCTCACCGTCTCTCTCGGCTCTACTGATCCAGTCCAATTGACAATTCTTAAGGTTTGAAGGGAGTTTTCTCCCAGTAATTAGGTGAGCAAGAGGCATCCCTCCAGGAAGAGAGTGCACGTCCCATCCTGAAAATCTATCTATGTGTAGGTCGCTGCATGGAATTCTCCCTTTAGATACTCTTAATCATGGTTGATGGGTTTCCATATGTTTCAGACACCCAGTTGAACTGCCCCAGTAACTCACAGTATCCTGGCCTTCAGTCCCCCAGGTTGATTTGCTCATTCACTTCAGGTCTGTTTGTGGGAACATCACTGTGCGCAAGTTGACTATTATTTGTGGAGCTCCTGTAGCTCAGTGGTTAGAGCACTCACCTTACAAACATGAGACCTGTGTTCGAATCCAGGCAGGTCAGGGCGAAACCATGGGCAAGTTTCCTTACTCCACACGCCTAATAATAATCCCTCCAAAAAAAGCAATAATAAAATTGATCATTTTAATCCACGACTGTTTGTGGGGCCACTGCTGTGCGCAATTGGCTGCTGCGTTTCACCCACATATTGAATACAGTCAATTCACTTTACAGAATATTCCGTGAAGCGCTTTGAGACGTCTAGAAGACGTGAGAAGTGCTATATCAAAATGCAAGGATTATTATATTATTATTATGTTCACCTACAAATACTTGCCTGTGTCGCCCAGAATAAAAAAACAGTCACTCCACTTTACAATATACTCTGTGCAGCGCTTTGAGACGTCTCATTGAAATTGTGATCAGGGGGTATATCCAATGCAAGGATTAGCATTATTATTTAAGAACTGCAATGATGTCAAGGCTTTGTGCTGACTATCTTCCATAGCCACTATCTCATGACAGTCAGCTGCTATTTTCAGGGCTCAAAGCCTTCAACAACAACAAAAATTTAGTACGGATTGTGCAGACAGAAAGGGACATGTTTCAACGTTAATCCTAATTTATTTTGGAGGCATTTCCCTTTTACGATGTGTACGGCAGACTAAGGTTTCCCTCTTCACACGATCGATCCTTCTAGGCCTTTGCAAAGTGTGTAGATGAAGCGTCTCGTGATTCTATTGTTGGTCCCAGAGCACGAAATCCTGGGTGATTAAACTCAGAAGCTGTAACTTTGAAGCAAGCTCTTCACTGCATAATTAATCAGCAGCAATCTCCTCCCCACCTCAGTCTGCCTGTGCGCATTTCTCACCACACAGCTAATCCGCGGCTGCCTCAGACCTCAATCTTTCACTGCTGACAACCAGAGACAGGATGGGAATTATCACAGCAGTCGGCAGAGGCTGAGAAAATTAGTGCGCGATAAAGAGATCAGTCTGCGCTTCACAACTTTATATTCCTCTCTATCTCATAGACCTGGGGGGGGGGCGACAGGGTGATAAAGCACCAGCTGCTCACATGTCACCTGGTCTAACAATATACTGCCAAACAATAAACTGTACTGTAATATACAGATTTAAACATTTCCCACCCCAGCATTGGTAGACAGGCCTTTAGCCTCTGCCCTCACCCTCTGGAACTCCAGCCCACAGTCCCTCCATCTCGCCCTCTCCCTTGCCGTCTTCAACAAAAACAACAAAAACAACAAAATTCTACTTGTATAGATAGCGCCTTTCACATCAGTGTCCCAAGGCACTGCACGGTCATTGTTTCAAACCCGAGCTGGGGTCGGGGACGGGGAGGGTGGAGGGAAACAGGGGGATTTGGGGTGACTGATGGGATCGTCGAAGAGGAGGGTCGTGAGGCGGGTCTTGACGGAGGCCAGCGACTGTGGGATGGAGTTTCAGAGGTTAGGGGAAGAGTGGCTGAAGGCTCACCCACCAATCGTGAGGTGGGTGGGTCGGGGAACATGGAGCAGGATGGAGTCTTCTGAGCGGAGGGGACGGGCAGGCTGATAGGGGGTTAGCGGGTCACAGAGGTAGGGTGGGGCAAAGCCAGGGTGGGCTTTAAATATGAGAATCAGGATCTTGAATTGGATTCTCTGGATGATGGGGAGCCAATGGAGGATGGGGAAGATGGGGGTCATGAAGCTTGGAGCAGTAAAGGACAAGGGCCGCAGAGTTCTGGATTTTCTGCAGCCTATGGAGGAAGGAATTGGGAAGGCCGATAAGCAGGGCATTGGTGTAGTCAAGCGGAGTCGGGCAATATTGCAGAGATATTCAAGAATTGTCTCAAAACCCTACTCTTCGACCGTGCCTTCAGTTACCCTCCCACCCCTACCCTCCACGCCCATCATCTTGGGATGTCCTCGTGACGTGAAATCCATATAAATGCAAGTCGTTGTTGGAGGACATCAGAAAGAGCCTAACAATCCCAATTTTGCCCCAACCAAATGTTAAATTACTCTGAATTGTCAGAAATGTACCTAGAAATACATTGTCTATTTCACCTTACAGTGAGTCCCGTGAAGCCCTTTGAGATTTTTTTTAAATCCAAGCGATAAAGCAATGCATTCAATACAAGGATGATTAGTATTCTGATAAATAAATTTTCATTCTGTGTTTAAGGACTTTCCACAATTACCGATTTTACATTTTAAGGCAAAAATGGTTTGGTCGGCTGTGATTGGGCTGGAAATTCAGGCCTCTGGTTTGCAATAGTTTGCAAGGTTAATACAGCGCAAATTACAAAGATGGGCTTCATTCCTCAACAACGAGTCGGTTTTTAATTCTCTTCCACACGGAGCTGGTTAAGATTATTTCCCCAATTACGCTATCTACAGTACAAGGTCCAGCTGCAGAGAGCCATCGAAATGACAATGGTTGAGCATTTATGGATTGCCACACATCGTTCGTGTGGGTTGCAGCCCAGTCAGTAAGTCACAGCTGACAGCGGGCTCCGCAGCCAGGCACTTACTGTGAAACCAATCCCCACCGTGGCAGAGAACGATCCCGGGATGAACTTTCCTTGGTCAAACTGCACCAGGAGTGACGTCTTCCCAACACCACTGTCGCCCACCAGGATAGTCTGCAAGGGTGGGATGGGGGGGGAGAGAAACAAAGGCATGCATTAGCATTAATTGCTGAAAGTTTGAATGGACATCATCTAGTTTTGAGACAATCATAATAATAATCCTTGCATTTGATATTGCGCCTGATCACGTCCTCGAGATGCCTCACAGCGCTTCAAAGAATATACTGTAAAGTGAGTTGACTGTATATTTGGTGGAGCGAAACGCGGCAGCCAATTGCGCACAGCAGCGTCCCACAAACATTTCGAACATTTCGGTGATCCCTGAATTCACACTCATTAGGTAGTATAGAGGGTCCATTGATTACCCAACGTGTCACAGCGCTAATCTATGATGTCCTAACTGTCCTATCTCCACCATCAGCTCCTTCCCAGATACCCCCACCTAGCCCACAAGTGCTTTAGTGCTGCTGTTGATTCAGACTGACCACCTTGGACCCTGGTGTTCTGTTCTCTCTAAAATCTCGGAGTTCACTTCGTACTGGACTATCAATCCTATCATTAAGACCAAGGATTAGGACTTTAATACTGAAACCATCAAGGAATCTTTTGCTTCTTCTTATGGTTCCAGACTTACATCATTCAAACAGAATGGGTTTTGTGCCAAGATCCTGGGAGCCAAAGTGTTTTGTGACCTAAACAGAAACCTAACTTAACTGACACGTGTAACGTGTTGCCATGTGAGATATGAAGTCAACAAAGATGCTGCTCCATACAGTACAGTGAATTCATCATTGTCGGCTCATCAACTATTCTGAATCCATATGAGTGAGTTCAGAGAATTTGCCCCGTGCACTTTTAATCAAGTATAACACAATTTTAAAATATGAATCACTATAAATGGATGAAGGCAAATCTGAATTATAATTTTAAAATTGCATTCCATTTATTTGTAAGCTCGCGGGAATAGGGTTTGAGAGGTGAACTCGCCACACTTACTCCAAAAGAGCAGAACAGTAGTTATCAATGGCGTTACAACAGGAACAAATCGCAGCAGAATAACCTCAGAAAGTTTGACTGCTACGTCAGTGATGCCTGGCACAAACACTTAATAATTCAAGGACTTCTTATTAGCTGAGACTATTCCGGGCCTCAACATGTCAACACTTATTTGGGAAGCTAAGACTGCCGTATTCGCCTCCTAAGCAAAAAACAGGAATCAATTAATCTGAAGAAATCCCTTCTTTCCACACCGTTTAATGAGCCACACAGCCTCTGATGTAGTTAGTACTTCAAGGGACCGATGTGGATCCTTTAGTCTACGCTGTCAGCAAAGTGGAAACTCTTAAACTCTTTCTTAACTCTGCCTGATTTGAGCTGAATGACAGTTCAAGTTGTTCAGTGTTCTGGGTGGGAATGGGATAGTCTGAGTCACATATTAAAGGAATGAATCTGGTTCCTCCTGTGGCTTGAAGGAGGATAGTTTGAGACAATCTTGAGACACCTCCATGTTGGCTTATTGATGTAGTGGATTCATGTTCTGGATCTTAAGAGTGATGTGAGTGATCCTAATCAAGAATAATAATAATCTTTGCATTTGATCTAGCGCCTTATCACGTCATTGGGAGGGCACGGAGGGCACTATGTAAATCCAAGTTGTTGCTGTTGTTGTAAACTCTCTTAAGAATAAGAACATGGGAATTTGAATAGCAGTAGAAGACCAAGGTCCATCTAGTTCACCTTTCATCATCATCCACCAGACTCGATGGGCCAAATGGCCTCCTTTTGTGCCGTAAGATTCTATAATTCTATGATCTCCTGGCAGTCGCTTGATATGTCATGTCCCAAACTGTATATAATGCTTCTCAGAAGCGTATTGTAAAGTATTGTATTATCTTTATTGTATTGTATCTATTGTAAAGTAGATTGACGGTGTATTTTTGTAGAGAAACGCAGCAGCCAATTTGTCCAACAGACCTGAATTGATTGTCTGATCATAAATCTCCAAGAAGGGAAACAATTCACCAGGGTTACCTAGCTCCTGATGCCTATACAGCAGGCCAAATGGTCATGTTTCCATACTGCATCATGATATGTAGACATGGATGGATAGGGAGTTTCATGACAGAAGCCAGCAAGTCACAAATGCCCTCAATATTAGTAACAAATATGAGCATGTTATCAGGAGAGGTGCAGCTGCAGAACAGTGGAAACATTGCACCATTGCGAAACAGCATTTCTTTACAAGGCAACAGGGTGGGTGAGTACTGTAAATGGGCAGCTCAGCAGAACGCATACGAAGATCGATTGAGGCACTGTTGCTTGAACTGTGGAATGATTATGCCCACACAAGCAAGTTCTCCATTTCATCTGGGCAGCCAAGACGAGGAGACAAGTGGAGGGTGTGTGCAAGAGGTGTGGGTAGGAGCACTGATATCTGTGATAACTCCTGTAGTTAAATACCCTTGGCTTGCTCCCTCTGTCCCACCATCAGTGGCCAAAACAGCAGCCATTAGGCTCCTGTTCTCTTGAGCTGTATCTCCAAATCCATTTTACGTCCCTCCTGATGCGCTCTATAAATGTAATTTTGTTGTTGTTGTTGTACGTGCGCCCGCTTTTCCTCTTGAAAAGAGAGGTGAAAAGTCACCAGGCCAACCATTTGGCTGGCTGGCTGCTCTATCCTGCTAATAATTCTCCATCTTGGAGTTCACACGCTGCAGGGTTTGCAAGTGAGTTCCAGTGTGGAGGAGAACATGAGATCCACTGTGGAACAGTTCATCCCCTCACGACTGAAGGTTTCACTCACCATCACAGCTCACCGGTTTGCCCTTCCAAATCCTGCTAAAGAGCCAGGCTAGGCTGGCGGTGCTGTCATCAACAGTGTCCTGGAGTCTTGTGGAACTGCCTGGCTCAGGAACTGGACTAACGAGACCACCACAGAGCCCTGGCTCGATACCGACATTCCTTTGCTAAGCATGTCATCTTGGAGTTAGTTCAGTGGAAGAGATTACTGGGCCAAAGAAACAGCTGCCTGAGTTCTCTAAAGACTATTTACCATTTACAAATGTTTGATGGACTGACTCCTCCAGGGCAAAGACACCTCCAGGTCATGAACTTTCAGCTAAAATTCTGCTTAACGAGTGATGAGAGACACACACCTGTGTAACTTCAGCTTGTCTCAAGTTCCCAGGGTGATCCATTTGCTCAATTAAAAAATCAACTGGGAACTGCAGAGTTGTGGAGTCCTGTAGCTCAGTGGTTAAAGCATTCACCTTACAAGCGAGCGACCTGGGTTTGATTCCACATAGGTCAGCACGAAACCTTGAGCTACATAAATAGACCTGCGTGATATTTGTTCCTCATAGAGATGGTAATGCTCTGTATCAACTGCAGTTATTTATGATGATTATTATTATAATAGAGGTTTATGCCTTTCATTAGAACAGTGACCGATGGAAACTTCTCTAAACACAGCTTTTTGTATCACTGAAGGTTTGAAAAGTTTCAAAGCGAGTGAGGCAATTGACGTACACACACATGTTTCAGTTGCATTTATAAGGACGTTCATTGTTTGATGTACAGAGAAGCACAACTCTCACTGAGAAGATGCACAGCCCTGCCATGGCAACTCCCGGCTTCCCACCTCACAAATACATCACGCTCCTGGATGAACTATCAATGAGAAGGGTTGAGGTGGGGAGGGGGCAGTCTTGATGGATTGGAGTCAGGTTCCAGAGGTGAAACGGCATTGTTTTCAAACAGAGTACCATCCAATCTCTAAACCATGCAGCTTTCTTTCCAAAATACATTGCTAAGGAGCAGATGGTGATGCTGGCACAATGACTGGATGAATAACAAGGAAGGAACTGTACACAGCTGAGGATGGCATTGTAAAGCAACAACAGTAACAAGCTGGATTTATATAGTGCCCTTCTCACAGGGTAGTGTCTCGCAGCGCTGCAGGACAAGTTGATAGATCAAGGCTTGAATATTCCCTTAATCCGTTATCTTGCTCCGAGTTTGTGTAAGTACTGAAGATTTTTAATCTATTTTTGTCCCCCATTGTTAAATGCTGGTTTGTGAATTACTAAATTGCTGATAAGTACAGTGATTAGTCAGATGGACAAGGAATGGTTTAGGGCCTGATTTGTTGTAAATTATTAATACTGTTATAGTAACTCTTACATTTACTACAGCACTTTGTGTGTTGGGAGGATGTCTCAAAGTGCTTCATAGGATATAGTGTAAAGTGGAGTGACTGTTTTGTGGGCCACCAAACATGGCAGCCAATGTGTGCACAACAGCGTCCCACAAACAGCCATGAAATGAAGGATTCATTTTATCTGTGGCTTATTGGCCAGGGCCCTGGGCTACCCCTTTTGAATAGAGCCACGGGTCTTTAATGTCCACCTGAACAGGTGCAAGGGACTTTGGTATAATGCCTCATCTGAAGGACTTCACCTGCGACAATTCAATACAGTCCGAGCACTGCGTTGGAGTGTCAGCCTGGACTGTAGGAGCTTATGTGGAGCTTGAACCCCCAACCTTCCGACTCAGAGGTGAGAGCGCTACCAACTGAGCCAGGCCGACACAAATTAGCTGATCTCAGATGGAGCAATGTTTGTCCTCAGTACCTCTGGTCTAGGAAGGGAAACATCAGCCATGGTTCTCCCCTCTAGTCACTGTCCAGCGACCTGGAAAGTCAGTTGAGGCCCAGATCAGGTTTGGATATGGTGGCACCCAAATCCCACTGTTGAATAGCTTGCAAAAAAGTATTTGATGGGAGTTCAAATACTTGAACCTCCTCGACTCATTTGGTAGCAATCTCACCTCTAGATTAAAAACTCTGGAAAACCTTTTTTGGGGAAAATACCCACTGAATTAATCTTTACCAACCTGTAATTCTTTCTTGATCTAATATCTATCCCAACTTGTACCAGACAAATAAATAATAAGATTTCCTCTTTGATTTAGGAATTTGTGCTCTCGGAATAAACATGAGTTTAATAAATAGAATAAACAGTAAACTGCTCATTACTATAATGACAGCAGCATTTTATTCAGGCCTGTAATGGATGATAAGGCCACAAAGCCCCTTTGTTAAGACAGACAAACTTAGTTAAAGCTCAGTTTGACCTAAAGGAACAGCTAGCGTTGTAAATAACAGCATATTCATTTATCGCTGAAGCTCACGTCATCCCTAAACATAATTCTTAGCATCTCATAAAATTACTGACTCTGTCATCTGTCACAAAGGGACCCAAACTGGCTTCAAATGCATCACCAACAACCGCTCTAGCCACAGTTCAGTAGCATGGATGTGGCGCTAAGCCTAAAATACACCTTCTGCTTGCTGCTCACTGTAACACTCTCAAACATAGCCCAATACCTCACTCTAACACTATCTGATATACGCCAATCCTTCACTGTAACACTCTCTAACATACCGTAATCTCCCACAATTTCATCCACAAAAGACAGGGTCAATTCACTTCACAGTATATTCAGTGAAGCGCTTTGAGATGTCTCAACGACCGATAATGTGCTGTATTAAATTCCAAGATCGGGATTCTTATTATATTATATATCTCCTTGAAACATCTCCCCACAACCCACAACACTGTTAAACGCCTTGAGGTGCTACGTGGAGGGCGCTATAGAAGTACAAGTTGTTGTTGATGTACCCAATACTCTTCAATGTATCACTCTTTGATACCCCCCTGTAATGAATACTCCTATACATTTTTTGGTCACCCTCCCCCTAGTTCGGCCCCGTTAATAGGAAGCGCTCTGAGACACCGTCCGGCGTAAAGGGCGCTATATAAATCCAACTTGTTTTTGTTGTTGTGTTATTGTATCTCTGTTGTACTTTAAGCGTGTGATGGCTCTGCAGATCTATGAAGTCTCTCTGCAACACAGATCAATTGATATTCTCATCATATGCTGTGAAAGTAGCTCTTAGTGTATTGATGATATTATTGTTGTAAATCTACAGGGAGCAGTTTTTATTGTCCTCTTTATTAAACCCAATTTGTTTGGCTAGCAGCCTCGGCTCTCCCATTAAAAAGGATTTTGGACAATAATTTTTGCCATCTGATTGATGCGGTACCTGCGATATATGATCTGAAAAAACGCATCAGATGGGACCAACGCCCTCAGTCTTTGTCTCAGCTATCTAATTACCTTGCAAACATTGCCTTTATTATTATAATAATAAATAATAATCCTTGCATTTGATATAGCGCTTTTCATATATTTTGTGAGCTCCTGTAGCTAGTGGTTAGAGCACTCGCCTTGCAAAGCATGAAACCTGTGTTCGAATCCAGGCAGGTCAAGGCGAAACCTTGGGCAAGTTTCCTTACTCCACAAGCATAATAATAATCTGTCCAAAAAAAACCACAATAATAAAATTGGTCATTTCAATCCACGATCATTTGTGGGACACTGCTGTGCGCAATTGGCTGTCGCATATCACCCACAAATATACAGTCAATTAACTTTACGGTATATTCTGTGAATCGCTTTGAGATGTCTAGATGATAGCTTTGAGATGATAAGGTACTCTATCAAATGCAAGGATTTTACAGGTCGGTCAGCCTTACTTCGGCAATAGGAAAACTACTGGAGACCATAATCCGGGACAGAATAAATCTCTATTAAGAGGAGCACAAGGTAATTAGAGACAGCCAACATGGATTTGTTAAAGGCAAATCTTGCCTCACAAATCTAATAGAATTTTTTGAAGAGGTGACTGCGAGGGTTGATGAGTGGACGTTATTTACATGGATTCCAAAAAGGCTTTTGACACCACATAAGAGATGAATTAAAAAAATTAGAGGACCACGATATTAAGGGGACAGTGGCAGTTTGGATTAAGAACTGGCTGAGTGACAGAAAGCAGAGGGTGGTGGTTAATGGGTGTTTCGCGAAATGGAAGGATGTGTGCAGTGGTGTCCCCCAGGGATCGGTATTGGGACCACTGCTCTTTCTAATATATATTAATGATCTGGACTTGGGCATAGAGAGCACTATTTCCAAGTTTGCAGATAATGCAAAGTTAGGTAGGGTAGTAAATAGTGAGGAGGACTGTAACCAACTGCAAGCAGACAGACAGAATGGTGGAATGGGCTGACATGTGGCAGATGGATTTTAATATGGATAAGTGTGAGGTGATACACTTAGGCAGGAAAAATGATAGGAGGCAATATAGACTTGGTAGCTCAATCTTAAGGGGGATGAACGTACAGAGAGATCTAATAATAATAATAATACTAATAATACTAATATAATCCTTGCATTTGATATAGCGCTTTCCACATCTTATCAACGCCCCAAAGCGCTTCACAGAATATACTGTAAAGTGAATTGACTGTATATTTGTGGGCGAATCACGGCAACCAATTGCGCACAGCAGTGTCCCACAAACAGTCATGGATTGAAATGACCAATTTTATTATTGTGATTTTGTTGGAGGGATTATTATTAGGCGTGTGGAGTAAGGAAACTTGCCCGAGGTTTCGCCCTGACCCGCCTGGATTCGAACACAGGTCTCCCCAGCTTGGTCTCCCCAGCTTGCAAGACAAGTGCTCTAACCACTGAGCCACAAGAGCTCCAAATCTAGGTGTTCAAGTAAGCGAATCATTAAAGGTAGCAGGGCAGGTAGATAAGGCAGTGAAAAAGGCATTTGGTGTGCTGAGCCTTATTAGTAGGGACATAGAGTATAAGAGCAAGGAGGTTATGGTTAATCTATACAAAACACTGGTTAGGCCTCAGCTGTACTACTGCGTCCAGTTCTGCCCATCTTACTTCAGAAAGGACATTAAGGCACTGAAAAGGGTGCAGAGGAGATTCACGAGAATGATACCAGGAATGGGGAACCTTAGCTATGAGGCAGGCTGGAGAAGTTAGGACTTTTCCCAATAGAGCAGAGAAGGTTACGAGGGGACCTGATAGAGGTCTTCAAGATCATGAAAGATTTCGACAGGCTAGATAGGGAAAAGCTGTTTCCGCTGGTAGGTGTGTGACCCATGGTTACAGTCTTAAGATATCCACCAAAAGAAGTAGAGGGGAGGTTAGAAGAAATTTTTTTACTCAGCGAGTTGTTCGAATTTGGAATGATCTGCCTGAAAGGGTTGTGAGGTCTGATTCAATAGCAGCTTTTAAGAAAGAACTAGATAGGTATCTGGGGAAGACGGGTTTGCAGGGTTATGGGGAGATAGCTGGTGATTGGGGTTAATGAAAGTGACTTGCTCGGTCAAAGAGCCGGCACAGACACGATGGGCCGAATGGCCTCCTTCTGTAACATTCTATGATTCTATGATTATTATTTTATTTATTACAGGACTCCACAATCTACTGTTCCTCCCTAAGGTGATGGTGGGTGTATGGGTGTGTGGTGGAGGTGGGGTGGTGTGGGGGGCAGAAAATCAACTCAACACCACACTACCCTCCAACTCCACTGGTAGCTGAGCGAGAGGCTTTAAACATTGCCTGCCTGCCTCCCTGGTGAGGTGATGCCAAGGTGATGTGACTCTCTTGTTTGGCACAGTGCAGAAAACGAGAGTGTTCAGGAGATGACGGGCTCACACACCTACACACCGACACACTGCAACTCCACAATGCCCAACTCAAGGCAGTTCTGAACCAACTGTGGGTAGTTGTGTTTGTGGTGAGTGAATGAGTGACTTGATTTGAGGATGTGGCCAATTCTAACCTTCAATCTGCCACCAAAGGCAATGACGTGACGTGAATGATGTGTATTTTAATTGCCCTTTCTCCATCCTGGTTTCTTTTCAGCTCTTATTTGCTCTGAAAAGCAAAGTCCATGATTGCTATGATGATTGGGTTAGACAAGGAACATGTCCCTGCTGCTTCTATGTAAATGTCCCCACAAGGAAACTCTGACCTCCTCCTCCCTTTCCCCCCCAATCACCACCACTTCACACAAATATAGTACTTTCAATTGTTATCAAACTAGGGAAATCAACTGACTGTATCTAATATGGGGCAGGATTGAAGGCATACTTTCCTGTGCTTTTTATCTTGTTTTTCAATCAACTGATCAATCTATCCACTGCCTTTGACACCGTAGACCACGCAATCCTCCTCCACCGTCTCTCCCACCTCAACCTTCAAGGCTCGGTCCTTGATTGGTTCCAGTCGTACCTCTCACACCGCCTTCACTTTCTCTCCTCCAACGGCTTTTCCTCCAGCCATCGCACAGTCTCATACAGCGTTCCTCAAGGCTCTGCCCTCAGCCGTCTCCTCTTCACCCTCTATATGCTCCCCCTCGGTGACATCATCCACAGACATGGGGTAAATTTCCACGTGTATGCAGATGTCAGCCAACTCTACCTTTCCGCCTCCACCCTCAACTCGAAGACTACAGGTGTTCTGACTGCATGACTGTCCCGATATTGAGTCATGGACGTGGGGCAACTTCCTTCAACTAAACGTCAAAAAGACAGAGGGACTCCTGATTGGCTTGTGTCGGTGCCTCCACCCCTCAGACGCTGGCAACATCAGCATCTAAGGCTGCACTCTCCATCTCTCAAAGCCAGTCAGGAATCTGAGCATCTTGTTTGACCTCGAACTGTCCTTCCTCCTCCAAATCTGTGCCATGACCATGATCTGTGTATTGCCTTTCATCACTTCCGCGACATTGCTAGACTCCGCCGCCACCTCACCCCCACGCTGCCGAAACACTCGTTCATGTATTCATCGCGTCAAGGCTCGACTATGGGAACTCTCTCCTAATCGGCCTTCACAGCTCCTCCCTTCACAAGCTGCAGATTATTCAGAACTCTGCAGCTCGTGTCCTCTCCCGCTCTAGGCATCACTCCCATCCTTGCCCGTCTTCACTGGCTCCGCATCCCCCAGAGGATCGAATTCAAAATCCTCATCCCCACTTTCAAGGCTTCACAGCCTTGCCCCTGCCTATCTCTCCGACCTACTGTCTCCCTATTAGCCTGTTCAGCGGGCTCTGGCCAGTTCCATGTCCCCCGCCCGAACCGCCCTACCATCGGTGGCTGGGCTTTCAGCCTCTCTGCCCCATCTCACAATCCCTTCGCCCCGCTTCCTCCCTAACTCTTCCCACTTTCCTACTTTCGTTCCCTCTGCTCTACCCCGACCCTTCCTCCCCTGCTCGGGTCCCGACCTAACAGTTCAGCGCCTTGGGACGTCCTCCCGACGTTGTTTTCTTTTTTTTCTCTCCAGTCCCCCCTCTTTTCCCCCTCCACAAACCCTTCTCTTCACCCTCTCCTATCCCTCCACCTCTTGTGGAGTCCTTAGTGATTAGAGCACTGAGCTTGCAAGTGAGAGGACCTGGGTTCAATTCCCAGGCAGATTCTCTCGCTTACATGCCTCTGTTTGCCTAGCAGTAGGCAGAAATCTGGTTGTTAGTCGGTTGCCAGACTGTTTTTCCCGGGATAATAATTCCCTTCAAAAAAATTATAATTCAGTCACTCAATCCACAACTGTGCACTAATGGCTGCTATGTTTGTCCCACCAAATACACATTTAATTCACATTAAAGTATATTGTATTCCGTGAAGTGCCTTGAGATGTCTCGAAGATGTGGTGCGGCACTTTATCAAATGCAAGGATTATTATTAATAAATCTTTCAGCCAAGAAGCTCTGAATCTTTTCACGGAGGCTGTTTGATTTCAGCCGATATGACTAAGTGGGAAAAGGTGGTTTGTCTGTTGGTTAGAAAAGCTGGTAAAGGGAGGTAATCTGCAATGGGAGGAAATTAAATAACAAACCTGGAAATCTGGAAAATAATTTAATAATAATAATCCTAGCACTGTTTTAGCTCTGTTCATATCAGGAGGATGTCTCAAAGCTCTTGTTAGGATCCACTGTAAAGCACAGTAGTTCATAGGGGAAGTATGGGCACCAAAACCACATTACTCATTCAATCAACGCAAGCAACAACAGCCGTAATAATTGCTTTAGATAAGCTTGAACAGCACATTGAGCAAATACAGCTGTGAGGCGTGTGTGTTACTTGCTGTCCATCTTGTATAGTATTTTGGACAAGGAAAGGTTGGCTTCTTGGAATCAACCGATAAACCTGTCTGGATGGCAACCAATGTACTGCAGCTTGGATGGATATCAGACTCCACCTCTGTGTTGTTGCCTGAGACCCTGAAGCTCAGCGAGAGTTATTAAATAGGACGTGAAAATAAGGGCTTTGGTATATTGACCATACAGTAACACATAGAGCTGGACTATGTATATGCAAACTGAGGAGGTTAAAGGATTATTTTATTAAGGGGAATAATGAGGGTACATGATCCTAACCAGTTTGAAATGAGATCATATATATATTTCCTCACCCAAAGGCTTGCATGAATATAGAGTGCCCAGTCCCCCAGAGCTGTAAATGCAGAGTTGATGAGGATGTTTCGAAAGTTAAGGATAATATGAATTAAGGAGAACGGGAGAAAATGGGATTAAAGAATCGGATACCATCGAATAAAATGCCAGACAGAACAAGCTAAATGGACAAAGTGGCTTCTTCTTGTTCATGAGCTCCTCCGTAAATGCACTGACGCAGCGCGATTGTAATGTAGGACTGAAAGGGTTAACGGCTTGATGAGAATTACTGTATGATTGGCTGCTTTTTTGCCTTCAGGCAAATGATGCTCAGTTCCATATAGTGTTCATCTGTTTCACGCTTCCCCTGTGTCAGGACCTGCTGCCTGACAATGAGAAGTGGGGCGTAACAGTTTCAGCAACAGGCTGCTGCCTTATGTCAACAGGAGTTGCTGATTAATGCTGAAAGAGTGGGGGCTTTACCATTGCTGAGAGGGGAATGAGTTCTGCCTGTATTATAATAATCCTTGCATCTGATGTAGCACTTTTCACAATTACTAGACGTCTCAAAGCACTTCGCAGGCTGTATTGTAAAGTGAATTGACTGTATATTTGTGGACACGGTAGCCAATTGCGCACGGCAGTGTCCCACAAACAGTCATGGTGTGAAATGACCAATTCATTATTGTGGTTTTTTGGGGGGGAGGGATTATTATTAGGCGTGTGGAGTAAAGAAACTTGCCCAAGATTGTGCCCTGCCGGGAATTGAATCCAGGTCTCCCGCTTGTAAGGCGAGTGCTCTGACCACTGAGCGACAGGACTCCACAGTGCTGGGTGGTTGAGGAGGTGGGGACAGCTGGTAGTCAACACTGCTGCAAGGAGTGGGACGAGGGGAAAGAAAGCTCTGGTTTTCCGAGAACATATAAATCTATCTCCCCAGCTCCGGATTGGCACCAGAGATACTTGTTTTTTTCTTTGCCTTGAAGGAACGAGCAAAATTAGCCTTGGAAAGAAAAAATGGTTGTGCTTGTTTTAGAATGGTGTTTTAATTTTTTCTCGTAGGTTACTAATAATAGAGCTTCACTCACATTGAAATAGCTTTATTGCTCTAACATTATTCGTTGATTTCATAGCCACAGCAGGAAAACTTTGTTACGTTAAAATCCCATCTGCCTTTCCTCAGTTAGCCCAGTTGCATAATTTATTGAATGCTCTCAATCCTCCTTTATACAGTTCCAGTCATCCACTATCAAGCACAGTTATTTAATGTTAAGAAACATCCTCTCCTGCGATTGATTTGTGTATAGTATTAACAGCAGGGCACCCAGAATAGGCTCAGAACATCTCTGTGAATGCTTGCCACCCAATTATATTTTCATTCCTCGTCACCTTCTGCTTATAAACATCAAACCAGTTTGCAACCCAGCTAAATTGCTGTTAATTCCACGCACTCAACTTCCTTTAAAAGTCTCCTTTACAAGTGGAGCAATGAAGGATAGAGATTGTGCGTGTGATGGGTGCCCTTTTGCAATTGAAATTGAGGCATGTTTGAAACACAATAGCTCATGGAGCTTTACAAGACACCTACTCCCGACTGTGCCTGATCTGAGAATGAGCAAATGCTGACAGTTGACTAACTGATGCTGGAAGATGTCTGTAAATATGACTTTGTCATTTTCCCAGATGTCGTTAATCTCCTCTTCATTCCTTCAGTTATTTATAATAATAATACTTGCATCCGATATAGCGCTTTTCACGTCTTCTAGACGTCTCAAAGCGCTTTACAGAATACAGGTACCCCACCCAACCGCGTTTTTTTCTACCGTGAATTTCACGTATCCACGGGTGCCTCTCTGTGACAACCTTTGCCAACCGCGGCAGTGAATTTTGTGTATCCACGGGTTTTAACACTAACACTAGCGTTTGGCGCTAGGACCCAGTTGCATCAACCAGCCACGATATCGCTTCTCTCTTAGGATTAAGGTAAATAACATGAATTTATTGTTTTTATATTCTTTTTTTATTGCGTTATTTGAACATTTATTGTTTTTGTTAGGTTATTGAGTATTTTTTGTGTTTAGTTAAAGAACAAGTAACTTACTCCCCCTATCCCCATGCCATCCCTCAATCCCTCCGTTTCGTTTCTTCCCTTTCCTCTTTCAAGGCCGGTTTGAAGACTTTCCTCTTCGATCGTGCCTTTTGTTCCACCCCGAACTCTTTTACCTCCCCTTCGTGTTTCACCCCTTCCCAAACACTCCCCTCCCAGCTCGGGTCACACGCCTCCTGTGCAGCGCCTTGGGACGTCCTCCCGACGTGAAAGGCGCTCTATAAATGTAATTTGTTGTTGTTGTTTCCCATAGGGCCTTGTATTTCCCAACCGCGATTTTACTAACCACGGGAGTATTCAGGAACGTATCCCCCCACAGTTGGGGGGATATACTGTAAAGTGAATTGACTGGATATTTGTGGGTGAAACGCGGCAGCCAATTGTGCACAGCAGTGTCCCACAAACAATCGTGGATTGAGATGACCAATTTTATTATTGTGTTTTTTTTTTGAGGGATTATTATTAGGCGTTTATGTGGAGTAAGGAAACTTGCCCAAGGATTCACCCTGATCTGCCTGGATTCGAACACAGGTCTCAGGCTTGTAAGGCAAGTGCTCTAACCACTGAGCAACAGGACTCTACACCACTGAGCTATAGGACTCCTATTTCCTTGCTCCGTGACTTTCCTTGTCTGATGCCCACACTGACATTATCCACCCATGGGAAGAAATCCACTTCACTAAACAAGTTTCAAAACATTTGCCCAGCACCACCAACGACGGCTTGCATTCATATCGCGCCCATCATGCAGGATAGCGTCCCAGAGCGCTTGATAGCGGCAGAGCACAATGCCAAGTCAGGGGAGTGGAGTGGAGGGTGACCGTAGGCATGGTTGAAGAGGAAGGTCTTCAAGCGCGACCTGAAGATGGGGAAGGAGAAAACAAGCGAGCGTTCCAGAGTTTTGGGACATGCCCAACTCCCATAGAGTTACCACTCCACACCGGAGAAAGTTGCCATCGTGGTAAACTATATCTCTCCTGTTAACCGCAAAATCCTACCGCGATGTACTTCATCACAAAATGTTCTCACTTGTGGTAGGTGCCGGATGGCGCTGGCTGAGCATTTGAAGAGAACAAAAAGTGTAAAGAAAAGATCTTCTTGCGAAGAAGAGTGTAGGAAAGGTGAGGAGAAACCCAGAAACAAGAAAGGGTTAATGTAAAGGGTTAAAGGTGACTATAGCCCATTAACTATTCCCCCACCGCCGTCATGCATAACCATTCTAACATGATCCTGATTGATACTCAAATATCAAGATTCCTATACTTCTTTACCCCAGTGGCAATTAACAATGTCTATTATTCTCCCTGCAATCTTCAATCCCATAGCCCCAAATATATCGGAGTCCTGTAGCTCAGTTGTTAGAGCATTCACCTTGCAAGCAAGAAACCTCAGTTCGATTCCAGATAGAGCGAGACCTTGGGCAAGTTTCCTTACTCCACATGCCTGATAATAATCCCTCAAAAAAATAAAAAATGATTTGATCGCTTCAGAGAAGAATACTTCTTCTATTCTCTACTGTGGCTTGTAAAGTTTCTACTTACATCCTTAACAACAACTACAACTTGCGTTCTTTACGTTGGACGGCATCTCGGAGCGCTTACACCTTCCTCTTCGACCATGCCTATGGTCACCTCTCCCTTCCCCAGCTTGGCGTCATGCTCCATCACTGTTAAAGGCTCTGGGGTGCGAGCCTGTGTGAGGGATGCTATATAAGTGTAAGTTGTTGTCATTGGTTATTGCCTAAAGAAATACACATTCTACAGACATAGCAAACCCCTGTTGATTTCAACACGATTTACAGCTATTCATAATAAATCTATGGCCTGTAAAAATGAAGAGGTATGGGTCGATGCTACGCTACCTTATCAATGTAATTGAACAAGCAATGGATAGAATAATAATTCCTTCTTTATTGAGGAAACAAGAAGCCTGTGCTTGATATCCCAAGACAAGGTTATATTTTGTTGAGAACAGACTAGAGAGGTTAAATCTTTTTTCACTAGAGAAGCTACCTTTACATAATGCTTAATGACACCAACGACAAACATTTCTAGGTCAGCTAAAGAACAGGTTTTATATAGAATGGAATAACCTTCCCTCTAAATTGCCCATCAAGCCCTCCCAGGTCAGGTTCTATGCAATTAGTTGATGCTTGAATCTCTTTCTATTCTGCCCTATCTTCATATGCCAGGGAGGGTTTTACAATCGCCTGGATCAAAGCTATGAGAAATGAAGGTTGGAATTTTCTTAAATTTCTCAAGAAACATCACTGCATACTGCAATGCTGAAATATCTCTATGCTCAATATTTCCAAGTGTCAGATGAGAAGAGTAATTGCATTGCCAGGTGTTAGTAAATAACTGCTTACTCAATAATCTGTCAACCTTGGGTTACAGCAATCCTGACAGACTTTTGTGGAATCAGGAACTATCAGAGTCCGAGAGCATGGCAGTTTCAGATATTCTATTCTTAGAATGTGTAGAAAGCCGCAGCCCAATCTCTCGACTCAGCATGTATCCAAGATCTCATAGTAAGCAGATTCCTCATAGAGTGAATTGACTGTGAATCTTGTGGGCGAAACTCAGCAGCCAATTGCTCACAGCAGTATCCCACAAATAGATGTGGATTGAGTGACCAAATACATTAAAGAAAAACTTGATGGGATTATTACCCCCAGAGTGCGATCCGGCAATTGACTAACAACCGGGTCATACTTACAGCTAAATAAACAGAGGATTGTGTAGCAAGGAAACCTGCCTGAGGATTTGCGCTGCTCGGGAATCAAACCCTGGTACTCACGCTTGTGCTCTAACCAATATACTGTACTATGCTACAGGACTTTTATTGAGTACCCTTCACTACCTCACAAGTAAGAATTTAGGCAGGTACACCCACCATAAGACTTAAGGGTCAGATAAAATCTCTGCCAAGTCTACTAGGAATTGGATGCATGCTGCATCATAAAACAACCAGGGTTTGAATACTCTATGTTATAACTCCCACAAGACTCACAATCAATAAGAGAGTGATCAGATGTGCGTTCCCCCCATCATAATTCTGTAAAGGATCCAATGAAACTTCTGCCAAGTCTGCCGGGAACTGAATGCTCGGTGTACAATAAAACCACTAGAATATATATTCTATCAGGGATGTCTATCAGGAACCACGCGCCTACTCCTTCACAAAAAAGTGTAAAAGTTTGCAAAATGCACTAAAGGAGTACAGACATGCAGAGGCATTATTTATTATTGTTCATAATTCACCCACAAACTGCATTTTACAATATATTCTGTACTTGAGACATCTCCAAGATGCAATAAGGCAAGATTGTTATTTTTCTTATTATTATTATAAAATGTCTCAAAATAATTCACAGGAAGTATTGTGTAGTAATTGTGTGTTTTATGTCCACCTTTTTTGTTTAAAAAAAAAGTATCAGGATCCAAAAGTATCCAGTGTCCACCAATAAAACCCCAACTGACCTAATTTAGATGATTTCATGCTTTTCCCATATATTTCAGTGTTTGTCACTATTGGAGTCTTTCAGCTTTCTTGGTAAAGAGACATCATTTTATATCACAAGAGCAGAAGAAAAGAAAGAGAATTTTGTGCTGTAAACTTTCTGCATAATAATATAATAATAATAATCCTTGCATTTCATATAGTGCCTCATCACACGTTTGAGACATCTCAAAGTCCTTCGCAGAATATACTATAAAGTTAATTTAAGACTGTAAAAGTTAAGACTGTATATTTTATGAGCGAAATGCGGCAGCCAATTGAGCACAGCAATGTTTCACAAATAGTCGTGGATTGAGGGACCACTTTTTTTTTACAAAGGAATTATTACTCCCAGAAAAATGATCAGCCATTTGGCTAACAACTGGGGTCCTACTTTCAGAAGCGTATGAAGTAAGGAAACTTGCCCAATGTATCATCCACCGTGGAAATGAAACCCAGGTCCTCTCGCATACGGGGCTCCAATTACTAAGCTACAGGACTCAACAATTTTGAGTTACTGTAAACTTCTGATAACTCATGAGTCCAAGGGGAACTCATCAGTGACGAGTTATCAGGCGTGGTGAATTAGGCATATATATACACAAATATACAGTCAATTCACTTTACAGTATATTCTGTGAAGCGCTTTGTGACGTCTAGAAGGCATGAAAAGCGCTATATCAAATGCACAGTTTATTATTATACTGTAAATGCTATTGGAATATTGACAAGTGATCATGACAAGTTATGGCAGGGTCGAGATATCAGGAGTTTACTGTTGTGTGAGATTGCAGTTGCTAGGATAATGGCTAGGATAACACAAGCAGCAGATGATGAAACATATCGCAATGAAAACAACTGTCTAACCCAACAAGAACCTATATATACCCAGCTACTCATCTATTCAGAGTATATATCAAAGAACATTCACATCAATGTTACTCAAAAGAAGAAACCCTTCCTGACCAATCAATCTGTACATCCATCTCATGTCACTTTAATTAGACTCACACCAATTTTCTACAAACTTTTTATTCAATTCCCAACGAGTCTTTCAAGGATAACGGGGAACTCAGGTGCACAATTAAATGTGGAAAGAGTTAGGACAATGTCATTGTCTCTTCAACCTGGGATTTATTCCGAAGGATTCTTGTCTCTTTACTTCAGGTGTAAGGACATCTCGGAGTGTGTGAGTAGCATAGCCCTAATATCCTGAGAGAAGTTGACCGCTTTTGTTTTTTTCTAATCTAACGTTACTCTGAACTGACCAAATTTCCCCACCACCAATAGTTGACATCGGATGGAAAGCAACCAGCGTACAATACCTTGTGCAGCAACTCCTCATTGTAGTGATCGATGATACTGGAGCAAGGCGTGTTCCCCTCTTCCGTGTCTGTGTCCATGGCAGAAGATCCGTAGGCGCTGTCTGGACAATGTATCTCTCCGTAAGGGCCACCGTACAGCTCCGACCCTGGCTCCATCACCTACTGCACCACCCAAAAAGAGACTGGGAGGTACTGGGAGGAAGGGTTTCTGTCTCTCTGCAGTTGTGTTCAGCACCAAGGAGAGTTCCAGCTTCACTCTGTGGTTCCCTGTGTGTGTGTGTGTGTGTCTCACTCTCTGTCCAGCTCCTCTATCAATGTACAAATTGCTTGGAAGATCTTTCCTCTTCTCTCTCGTTGCAAGGAGTCAAGTTGCCAAAGGGTGATTGATGTTCAGCTCCCAATGTCAGACTCACCCAGTGCTTCAGGTGCAAGAATTATTATTATTATTAGACTATTATATATTATATAAACACTGCAGCACTCAAATCAGACCAAAGCAGACCTCACACTCTTTAGCAGCTCCAGTGGTACTTGCTTAAACCCCCCCCCCCCCCCACCCAAAAGTCTGTATCAAACAAACAAAAACACTCTCTCTCTGTCTCTCTCACACACACATACTCATCCACAAGGGGGGAAGAGAGCTAGCTCTCTCTCTCTCTCTCACTCTGTATCTCCGGCAGCACCAACTGCTATTCCTTTGTGCTGTTCAGATCCTCCCTGTCACATTTAAAATGGGGAGAGAGAGAAAAAAAATCGAGAGAAAAAAAAAGAGCCCACACACACCCAACCACCCACACCCACAAAATGACGCAGAAAGCATTCTCACAGACACAACAAAAAACCCAGCCCAGAAATTCGAGAGATCATCGCTTCTCCTCTCCTCCACCCACCCCACCCCCACCACCCCACCCTCCACTCCATCCTACAGCACCAAGAAGCTGTGAATATCTGAGCTTCATATTTTTTTCTCATTACAAAAATAGCCTTACATTTGACAGGAAGCTCAGATATTCACACTGTTGGCATAGCAATGGGGTCTGAGCAATATATATATATATATATATATTGTGTATATACATACTTACATCAATGCGCTTTTTCTTTTGACCAGTCAGAGAGAAAAAGGGACTGGAAAATAGTGCAGAGTCATTAACCAGATTGGTAGTTGAATACAGCAGCTTCCTCTTGTGTTTGTTTGTGAATGATTACTGTAGCCCTACTATTGATTGACACAGAGCCCATGGGATTCAGGACCAAGTATAAGGCTCTTATTTCACAGAGTATCTGAGTTCATTTCTACTGCAGAATGAGTCATTTTCACTCTCTCTCTACCCCCATCCCCAACCACCTCCACACACACACACACACTCCTGTGACACATAAACCCACAGGCAAAACACAATATACCACAATTAGTCTCTGTATCTTTAACACTAATATTAATAATCCATGCGCTTGATATGGACGTCTCAAAGCACTTCACAGGATATACTGTAAAGTGAATGGGCTGCATATTTGTGGGCGAAAGGTGGCAGCCAATTGTCCCACAAACAGTCGTGGATTGGAGGGACTATTAGCAGGCGCGTGGAGTAGGGAAACTTGCCCAAGGTTTCGCCCTGCCGGGAATCAAACACTGAAATTTCATATATGTTATTATCCATGTCATTTTAGTGAAGTCGTTAACTTTTATTCAGCTCACAGGGATATAGCATAAGAGAGCATGGTTTGGGATACCACATGTCAAGCGACTGCAGTGATGGCTGAAGGCCGGCTAGACGGACAATGGTCTTCTTTCGCCTCACAAATTCTCATGTTTTTATCGCAGCTTAATCACGAGCTTTAGCTGTAGAGAAAAGAAATGGAATATATGGCTGTCCTGAACGAATAATAAGAGGAACAATAACTCTTGTATTTGATATAGCGCCCATTATGTCATTGAGATGTCTCAAAGCTCTTCACGGAATTTACAGTAATGTGAACTGACTGTATATTTTGTGGGAATAATTGTAAGGAGCAGGGTGGTGGGGTGGAGGGTGAAGCTGGGGGGTGCTGGAGTGAGCACAGTATCTGAGCCAAGCCCCCAACCCCCCCCCCCCCCCCACCCCCACCATCTTCCATAGAAGTGAATGCATTACACAATCAGGGGAATCTACAGTTAAAGAACTCTCTTCAGTTTAACATTGAGTGGAGGCTGCACTACAGTATACCAGAGGCCATCAGCTCTCATGGAAAATCACCGCAGACCTCTCACGCAACTCTCCCTGATCCCACCTTGAAGCAGTGTCACGGGAGCACACAATGGCACATGATAAGCAGCAGCTGGTAAGCACAAGGTTGTGAGTTTTCTACCACTGTTCCTCACCCACAACAATGCCCTGATCACAGCAATGCCATTTCACTGGCATGCGTCCAACCCTTGGTGGTCATATGTGAGGGAAACCATCTGATTTCCAAGTGATTTAACAATGATTTGTGGACTGTGTCACAGGTAAATCACATAGGATTTTATTCAATTTAAGTACTGCAGTTAATTAAAATATTTTGCATATTAAGGCAATGTGATTGTAATAATGCAGTGGATTCCTTTGGAACTCCTTCCCTCAGTCCTTTCTCCTCGCCACCGACCCATGCCTCCTTCAAGGCCCGTCTCGAGACCGTCACTCTCTGACCGCACCTTCAGTCACCCTCCCTGCCCTCTACCTCACCTGATCCCAACCCCCCACTCCCCACAGCTCAGGTGCACATCTTTGACTCTCCAGCGCTTTGGGACGTCCTCCAGACGTGAAAGGCAGTGTACAAATGCAATTTGTTGTTGTTGTTGTTGTTGTTGTCCTGTGAACGGTGTATTGTGAATGGATCAAACTTCACATCATAGGGTGGATCTCACACTGTCACCATGGGAAAGCATTCCAGCGATGACCAAGCATCTCGACATGGTATATAGCGCCTTGGAACGTCCTCCCGACGTGAAAGGCGCTATATAAATGTAAATTGTTGTTGTTGTTGGTAAGCAGGGAAAGGAAGAGTTATATCAGCAGGTCAGGCAGCATCTATGAAGTGAGAAAAGTGGGTTAACGTTTTGCATCGACCTGAAACGTTAACCCACTTTCCTCTCTCCATCGATGCTGCCTGACCTGCTGAGTGTTCCCAGCGACTTCTGTTTTTATTTCAGATTCCTAGCATCTGCAGTATTTTATCTTTTGTTTAGAGTTGCATCAACAACAACAAAATTACACTTGTATAGCGCCTTTCACATCAGGAGGACGTCCAAGGCATGGGGAGGATGTCCCGAGGTGTTGGAGTATCAGGTTGTTGGTGTGCGCATTATAGCGTTTCATTTCAGACCAGTTTGGCAAAGGTCAATAAGGAGGGAAAGACTCTTTGGGTAACCAACACATGTGTAAAAGCATCAAGCAGTAAGCCCTCACATCTGAATCTCAGGGTCACACAGGTATGCGTAAGGTATGACAATGCAGCACAATGCAGCTGATAGCAGTGTAGTCAATTAGGACATGAGAGTTGGTGCTGTGGGGGATGACCTTAAAGGAAATGTTGACACAGTGTGAGGAGCCAGTTATAGACTACCATAGGCAGAGCCTGGGGACTACATCAGTTCCACAACAAAGAGCAGAGAGAAAAATAACTTATAAAACTGGATTAATCCTTGTTACATTGTTTTGCATGAAGAACAGCACAGGAGCGATCGGCGCCTCAGATTCAATCATTGGTTGACTTGGATTATATATCGAATGATGGATACCCAGGATTGAATTAAAGATTGGAATCTCATTTTGAGCCTGCGCCTGAATAATTTACATACAGAATAATGGATAATGAGGAGCAGGTTCCAGGCTAGAATCTAATAAAGTGATTTAGGTGATTTATATATAATAGAACACGTGTTGTATGTTACAGACTGAAATCTAATCAAGAGATTCAGAGGACTGAAATTCTCCTTATCTCAGCCATATATAATATAATAATATATAATATCGCCCACAAAAATATACGGTTAATTCACTTTATAGTATATTCTATGAAGCGTTTTGAAGCGTCTGAAACATGATAAGGCACTATATTAAATGTAATGATTATTATATTATATTACTTAAAATAAAGTGGCAAATCTTAAATTCAAGTTTATTTGGGAATCCTGTTTTCAATAAATACTCCTGAAAAAACTACAGAAAGCTTGGTTCCAAATTAAGACTGAATTTTGTCCACAAAATACATAGTCAATCCATTGAAAATATTCTGTATGGCACTTTGAGACATTTTAACAACATGATAAGGTGCTTTATTTATCAAAGGCAATGGTTCTTGTTATTATTATTACTTTGATAATTATACAAACATCTACAATGATCTAAAATGTTTAGACAAAATATAACGCTCAGAGAAATTTGGGACCTCTGATTTATTTTATTTAATAATAAATTCAGGTAGCCAGAATGGAGCTGAGGGATTTGTGTGGCTTATATACAAAATAACCGATACCTGGAAATTGGTTACCAGCTAGCATTTAATGGAGGATTTTAGTTTATATCAATAGTAGGTTCTGAAGGATAATTTAATCTGATGTGATGGGGTCAATAACAATTCGACAGAAAATGGTAGTCAGGTGAAAAATTCTGCTACTTTTCCCCCATTTTAATTACTCCTCGTATCTGCCTTGACTCCCACCCTTCCCCTTTAACTGAGCCATCAGTCTCCTTCCTACGCTCTATTTCCCAGCAAGTTCAGGTTTCTGAGCCTCTTCTGTAAAACGCTTTGAGATGTTTTCCATGTTATAAGTGCTATACAATTGTAATCTTCACTTAAGCCCATGCTGACCAGAGCGAAGAAAATAGTTCTGCAAAATTGTTTCAAAACAAATTTACAAAAGCAAAATGTGTTTGAAGCACAGTGAGACTTAATGGAATGATTCAGGGAATTATTGCTCTGAGCAGTATTGAACTCACTTCTGTGACTCAAGGGTTCTTTCATTTGAAATCGCTTTCTATGCCAACGTAGGCGGTATGGAAAAGAGTGTAATCTAATTTGTGATCGCTTCCATCGAGGCTGGTTCCTACCATAGAACCATTTGAACACTGAGCTCGACGCCCAGCTGGACATTTTGATTAACACCTACAGCGAGACACAACTTCCAAATTTAAGACAGATGCTACAGGTCTCCGCAGGTACACTGAGGTTGAGAAATCACATGATTAGCATGCAGAACCACATCTTAACTTTCGCTGTAACAGCCGGCATCTAGAACACGTATAACAAGGTCCCTAAACAGGCAGTGAATGAGATATATCCCACTGCCCCATTACCCGTCGTTTTGGCTTCACTTGTTATTGTTCTTTATGTTTCAACAACAACAGCAACTCGCATTTACAGGTAGACCCCGATTAATCTTGCTTCGAGCAACATTGTTTCGTTGTTACATTTTGATGCCGTATGTGTTATGTTATTAAAATTTATATATTTTTATATTTGACATTTATGAAAAATTTATGTACAGTAAAAGCCCATTTATTCACCACCCTCGGGATCTGGCCAATGCCGGTTAAAGCGCCTGTTGGATATTCGGCCAAAAACGCAAAAAATAAATAAATTAAAAATGCATTTTTCTGGATAAATTAATCGAATGCGGACTTTTTTTTTGCAATGCCAGTTATACAGAAGTTACGGTTGATCAGGTGCCGGATAAACGGGCTTTTACTGCACATGTGTTTAAACTTTTTTTGTTGAAATGTTTTATGAAAAATGTCCAAAAGAACCTAACTCCATTTTATACATTAATTCTTATGGGAAATAAGTGTTCGCTTAATGTTGTTTTGCTCAAAGTCGCACTTTTCAGGAACACAACTACAACGTAAAAAGCGAGGACTAATTGTCTATACCCTTCAGACTGGACGGCATCTCGGAAGGTTTGGTTCATCATACAGCTGATGACAGTCAGTCAATTGAATCGATTTCAAATAATAAACCCCCAAAATTCAACTGAACCTGGAGCAGTATTTAGCCATGCCTTTGGGTAGGTTAATGTGTTTCACTGGGGATAGAATTCTACCTACGTGACTCTGAAAAGGGCTGAAACTAAAACATCTGAAAGGCCTGGATGGTCCTAACTTGGCAGACAGTAGGAAGTATAACACCACACACACTTATGTGCTGCACCATTTAACTGGTTCACTTGCAGCAGTGGGAGAGGATGCAACAACAACAACAACAACAAAATTACATTTATAGAGCGCCTTTCATGTTGGGAGAACGTCCCAAGGCACTGGTCTTGGGAACCCCTAATGCTTTGGCTTCTGTAAGTTAGACATGTCTCTAGGAACGCACTCCACGCATTCACCCACCCACCCCTTTCAACACACCATTATCTCTGTACATCCTTCGGGGAGGGGAAGGAGGAAGAAGAACTTGAATACCCAGAAAACAAAACTGCTTATGTAAGTACTTAATAACTGGAGCAGGATCCTCAAACACAGTACAATATTAAGATTCCATGTGTCAACAAAATAATTTTAAAAGGTTGGTCATTCAATCCATGACTGTTCGTGGGACACTGGTGTATGCATTGGCTGCCACGTTTTGCCCACAAAATGTACAGTCATTCCACTTTACAATATACAGTATACTGAGAAGCGCTTTGAGATGCCTCTGGGATGTGAGAAGGTACAATATCATATGCAAGGATTCTTATTATGTAGTAGTTTTGGTACAGAGTGCATATCAGCAGCTATGTGACTGGCCTCACAGTCACAGCTGTTAGTGTCTCGTTTGACATCCATATATTTGTGCTGTCCAGTGGGGTGGCTGAGCAGTAGCTGGAACCCTGGCCGGCCTTCCAACTCCCCCAACTCAGCAAACTGAGGAACATTCCAACCCAGGAAACAGCCGGAATTGAATCGGATTTGAACAGTTCTATTAAAAAGTTCAGCTGCTGCCTATTGAGTACTTACATCTTTCAGCAGCTGGTTCATTCAAGGAGAATTCTGAGGAACATTCTACGTGATAGATTGCCTAAAGGATAGTTAATTATTCACGAAGCTGCATTGTCTAAACCCTCAGTCTCCTGCATATGAAACACATATATATTTAAATCCAGATATGTGTTGCATATGTTTTGCATATGCTAATCAATAAGCAGCAGGAACCATGGATGGTTTGGTGTCAACATCTTACATCAAAGGTACCGTTCTTTTTGACTGTGCTTTTAGGCTCACACACACACACACCCTTTCCTCAGCTCCGACCACCCCCATCTCAGGCTCCCTCCCGGCTCCGTGAATTGCATTGAGATGTCCTCCCAACGTGAAAGAACACAGTCTGCATTGTTGTATGTAAATGTAAAATTGCTGTTGTTCTTAATGAGCTATCGGGATCAACAGCAAAATTGAAAGATTCAAATCACTCGTACCTTAGAGTTGGGCATGTTTCTTTACTCCGCACGCCTCTGTTTACCCAGTGGTAAATAGGCACCCGCTTGATAGGTCGCTTTATCATCCCTTCAAAAATGAATAATAATTTGGTCATTTCAATCCACAACTGTTTGTGGGACAATGCTGTGCGCAATTGGCTGCAGCATTTCGCCCACAACATATACAGTTAATTCACTTTACAGTATATTCTGTGAAGCGCTTTGAGATGTCTAGAAGACGTGATAAGGCGCTATATCAAATGAAAGGATTATTAGTTATCATTAGTATCTCACAGTAAATATGTAGCAGAGAGCCACCAGGGAACAAAAGCTGTTTTGAGCTTCTCTTTAGTTTTGCCACAGGCAAAAACAACGGAAATTTGAGAAGGGACACACAAGTTACCAGTGGTAATATTTTGTAGGAAAGCTTTATTAAAGTGTTATAGAATGCGAGGAGCATTACTGACCACTAATAATCTTTGCATTATATAAGAGGTGTAAAAATTACTGTTTTTTTTAACAGACTCTGTTAGTTTGTTTAATGCCTTTCACACTGAAAGGATGTCAGAAAATCCACGTGCAAATCAGATTATTCATTAGAGTGTCCAGAATTTGGTAATTTGTTGAATTCAGTCCCGACTTAGAAACTGAACCTTAGTAATTTCTTCAAATCATTTAGTGAAAACCAGTTTCAAAATTAAGATTGTATTTAAGAATTGACTGTGGATGTTGTGAAATGTTGAATAAAGAAAGAGAAAATCTAAACCCAGGTTGGAATATCCTCTCGTACATTTGTTAAACATTGTAAAATATTCTCCCACACACTGTGTAAAGGCAAGTTATTGAACAAATCTAATAATATTATACTGCTTGCCTTCAATAACATGCCTTATCACACCATTGAAACGTCTCAAAGCGCTTCACGGGATATATTGTAAAATGGATTGACTGTATATTTCGTGGGCAAAATGCGGCAGCCAATTGTGCACAGCTGTGTCCCATAAAAAGTCGTGGATTGAGTGATCAAATTTATTTTGGGGCAATGTCATTCTAAACCACGTGGACAATTCCCTATCTTGCCCTTCCTAGATTGTCAGACCGGGAACTAAGTCCCTGGTACGTTCTCCTGACATGAAAGGCGCTGGTGTTCTTCTGACAAAGGGTCATGGACCCAAAAGGTTGACTCACTTTCCTCTCTCCATAGATGCTGCCTTACTTGCTGAGTGTTCCCAGCAATTTCTGATTTTGTTTCAGACTTCCAGCATCTGCAGTATATTGCTTTTTGCTATACAGTATCTATATATATATATGTATATATATATATGTAGCCTCTGGGAAGTCCAATCGATATTACAGGTGTTAAATTGCAGGTTTCCCGAGCTGTAACATGGTGGTCATTGGGTGGCGCTATGTCTCACCCTGGTCTGGACAGAAACAGAAACTCACAGTCGAGTTGTGCAGTGAGTTACATCGCAGCACAACTCCAATTGACACTTTAAAGAGTTATTGTGTTCTGTCCAATAGTCCAGAGTTCTGATAGAGCAGGGAGTTTGGGGGTGGGGTGAGTGAGGGCCTTGTGTAAACGTTTTTTAAAAAACTACTGTCTAGATACTAGTCCTGAGCTGGAGGCTGGGGCTTGGGTTGGACTAATTGCACTCACTCCCACCTCTTATCTGTCTTGGG
Organism: Hydrolagus colliei; assembly: GCA_035084275.1. Classification (NCBI taxonomy): domain Eukaryota; kingdom Metazoa; phylum Chordata; class Chondrichthyes; order Chimaeriformes; family Chimaeridae; genus Hydrolagus; species Hydrolagus colliei. Next base: position 9,145,526 of record CM068760.1, on the reverse strand, counting down.
TTTTTGGAAAGTTCTCATAAGAGAGAAGGACAGCCTGTTTGTTCTGTGTGTTTACTCCAATCATGGGAGACAGAGGATGGTGTGGAGGCAGAGATGCAGGTACAGAGCGGAGGAGGGAAGGGAGGCTGTGGAGACACAGAAGTCGGTGCTGGGACCTGTGTGTGTCGCTATTGCTGTTTCCATGGCTGGTATGGGGGCTGGTAGACACCTCATCGCCCTGGGCTGGGACAGAGACGTCGAGAGAAGCGGCCAGGAAGCCCAGAGACCTGGGAGCTTTAGCTGGATCAGATACCCATTTTCCGAGGTCGGATGTGGACGCGAGCCGGGCAGAAGCCACAGGTGCAGACGGCAGCTTGGACACAGCCCAGGGAGCAGGCGGTGTGACTGCAGTCAGGGTCAGAGATGTGGGGGGACTCCAGAGAGGAACCACCTTAGGGTTAAACCGCAGGAGACCTGCTCTGGGTCAGCACAGGTGCCCACATCAGTGCTTTTGCATCTCTACTGCTGTGAACTGCTCAGGAACTGGGTTGAAAGCAGTGCCCCCCGCATTGGATTGCCCTCCGCACACCACCGTTCTGTGAGTAAACCACCACCACCACCACCACAACAAATCACAATCACGCAGCGCCTTTCGCGCCAGGAGGAACACTGCCGACCACCTTATTTTCGCCCATAAAATAAAACCCTTGCATTTGATACGGCGCCTTATCGGGTCGTTGAGACGTCTCAAAGTGCTTCACAGGATACGTCCTGTATAGTGGAGCGACTGTGTATTTTGTAGGCAAAACTGTGTATTTTGTGTAAAACTGTCAACCAATTTTACAATATATTCTGTAAAGCGCTTTGCGATGTCTCAATGACTGTATATCAATTGCAAGAATTATTAATATTATTGTAGTTGTCAATGTCTTGACAACTTTAATATCTTTTGTTTTGGTTTAATAACCTGGTGATCAGCAGTTTAAGCGTTACCCCATTAGAGCTGTGAAATAAGGTCCACACAACTTTCGCCCACATATGTAAAGTCAATTCACTTTATAGTATATTCTGTGAAGCGCTTTGAGACGTCTAGAAGATGTGAAAAGTGCTACATCAAAGGATTATTATTACTTGCATTTTTATATAGTGCCCTTCATGCATATTGTCTTGTCACTCATACAATTTTTTTTCTGTTTCTCTCGCACACACTCTTGTGGGTTCAGGATGTGATTGATGAGTTGACTGTGCCCAGGAGTCAGACAGAAATCAGTTGTTGAAATTGATTTTCTCTTTGAATGAGGAAAAGTTCCAACTTAGGAACAGGGGTGAGCTAGAAATGGCAGACTCCATTTCCAATCTTGAATGCAGCTACTCCTCGTTCTGTCCTGAACAAAGAGTCATACTGCGATCAAGAGTAGATGCTTCACAATCTGCTGAGCGCACCACACAGCCTTTGTTTCTTCCAGTGCTTCTGTCCAGTTAACTATTGCTTATTTACGTTGGTTCATGAGAACTGTGATATACTGAATTTCTGTTTGTAGCAATTGAGTGAGAGGCCTCCGAAGATGTTTTATCTCTCAAGCAAGCAGCAAACACGCTTGAGTTTGAAGATTTTACCTCTCCATCTTTCTCCTCCCCATCCTCTTCTGTCTGGCTCCTGGGAGGCTGGGTTAGGAGTGTAGGATCAGGAGTAGGACATTCAGCCATTCAAGCCTGTTCCGATAGATTCTATTAGATCATGGCTGAACAACTCCGTTGCTCCATATCCCTGATACCCTTAACCCAATAAAAATGTATCGACCTCCCTTGAAAATTTCAATGGATCCAGCATCCACAGCCTTTTGGGGGAGATTCCAGATTTCCATTACAATTAAACTGCCTCCTAATTTCACTCCTAACTTGCCTAGCTCTAATTTTAAATTAATGCCCCCTTTAAATTCCCTCACCAGAGGAAATGTCTTCTTTGTATGCAACCGATCAAATCACCTCAATTAGATCCCTGCTCAACCTTGTAAACTCAGGAGATATACTTATCATTAATACAAGGTTTGAAGCTACTGTGTTGTGTTAGACAGTCTTGTTATTGCGAGCACTGTTGGATTTGCTATGAAGACATCTCTCGTGGGAGGTTGTGTGAATGGAATGTGTGGATTTTCACTGCCTGTACACAGACACATTGTTCCAATTGCTGGTAATTTCACAGATGCCTGGATTTGAAGCCCGGGTCGATTAAGCAATTTCCAAGCTTTATAATCCTTTTGATCTTGTGTGAATTTTTTGAGGGAGGGGTGGGTGGAGTGGGAGGTTGGGATGGTGAGAATCTGTGGTGCGGTGGGAGGAATCTTTGAAGAGAATCTCCTTCGTGTTTATCTAAGTGTTGATTTTAGGGGCTGCGGATTCCACAGGTTGTCAGCAGTTTCAAGCCTGAGTCGATAAGACATGCATTCCACAGAGCTGCCTCTCGCCTGGCGGCTCCTGTTAATGAGCTCCCTTTACAGCAGCCCCCACCGCCTCGAAGGATTTTATATCTCCCAGCCTGGCCCAGCCCTGAGAAGCTATCCTGGCAGAGAGCAAGTTTGATCACTGGGTTTTCCCAATCTCACTGACTCACAGCAGGCTCACAGGACAGAGTATTAAATTGTTATTATTAAATTATTAGTCTATTATTCTAAACAGATAACATAATGAGATGGGAATGAGATTACAGACGTTGCCCCAATTAATAGGCAACAACAACAAAATTACACTTATATATTGCCTTTCGAGTCAGAAGGACGTCCCAAGATGCTGGAAAGTCAATGTTTCAGTCCTGAGCTATGGTTGGGAATGGGGAGGGTGGAGGGAAAGAAGGGGATTTGGGGTGATTGATGGGATCGTTGAAGAGGAGGATCATGAGGTAGAACTTCAAGGAGGCCAGGGAAGGGGAAGGCGGAGGGTCTACAGGATGGAGTTCCAGAGGTTAGGGGCAGAGTGGCAGAAGCCTTGCCCGCTGTTAGTGGGGCGGGTGGGTCGGGCGACATGGAGCAGGGTGGTGAGTGGTGGGGGCGGGCAGGTTGGTAGGCAAAAAAATGTCACCGCACGTGACATTATTATTATTAATAATAATAATCCTGCATTTGATATAACGCTTTTCACGTCTTATCGACATCTCAAAACGCTTCACAGCATGTACTGTAAAGTGAATTGATTGTACATTTGGGTGAAACGCAACATCCAATTACGCACAGTGACATCCCACAAATAGTTGTGGATTGAAATGACTAATTTAAAAAAAAAAATTTCAGGGTTTATTATTAGGGGTAAAGAAAGTTGCCCAAGGTTTCACCCTGTTGGGAATTGAACCCAGGAATTGAACCCAGGTCTCTCACTTGTGGGGCGAGTGCTCTAACCACTGAGCTACAGGATTCGTACATGCAAAGCACATGGAAATGTTTCATGGTTACGTGCTGTTATTAAAATACAAAGTAGACAGTCACTACACTTTACAGTAGTACACGAGTCCAGTGGTGTAGTGATTAGCGCACTTACCTTGGAAGTGAGAGGACCTATTGATTTTTACTGACCCCCCTGTAACCCGCCTGTTGCATGTCAGTGAGTTACTCACAAATTGTGACCGAAGCTTAAAATAAAGGAGCAAATAACAAAGGGGAGAAAAATCAATTTGTAATGTATTCTGTAGACTCGCGTCACCTGGCAACCACTGGTGAGGGCTTTCCATAAACCCACAGTCAGGAGAGAACAAGAGGAAAGTTTGGAGGAATGGGGAACCAAGTGATTAACACAAGTGACAGGAAAGGCAACAAGAGTGAGTAATTGCAGACTTCTTTACTGCCAGTTTCAAAAAGGTTGGAGCTTGATTAGGCTTAGCTGTGGAGATCATGGCTGTGTTACGAATCGTCAATTCACTTTCATTAACTCCATAGATGCTGCCTGAACTGCTGAGTGTTCTGCGCAACTTCTGAATTTATAAGCTCTTATTTTGTGCATTGGTGAAACCCTGTCAACACTGTTTGTTCTGGGCAGTCGAGCCTCGCTTGTAAATTGCAGTTCTGTTTTTTTATATAAATCCAGGCAAATTTTTATGTTCACCTCCCATTGGCTCAGTGGGAAAATGTGGTGTCTCAAAATGTGTTGTCTGATGTGGTACTGAGCTATAATGACCAGAGTCCCATAATGTAATAGTTAGAGCACTCAAGTCGCAAGCGAGAGGATCCGGGTTTGATTCCTGGGAAGGGTGAAACCTTAGGCAAGTTTCCATACTCCGAATGCCTCTGTTTATCAGAGAATCATCCAAATATACAGCACAGAAGGAGGCCATTCAGCTCATCATGTCCGTGCCGACTCTTTGAAAAGAGTTGTCCAAATCAATCCCGCTCCCCCGCGCTCTCCCCATTGCCCTTCAATCTTGTCCTCCCCAAATAACTATCTACTTCTCTCTTAAAAGTTGTTATCAAATTGGCTTCCACCTCCCTTTCAGGCAATGCATTCCAGATCCAAACAACTTGCTGCGTGAAAACATTTCTCCTCACCTCCCCTCTATTTCATTTCACAGATTGCTAACCAACTCGCCAGTGAAAATGGCTTCTCCTTGTTCACCCTATAGAATCCCCAGATCATTTTGAAAACTTCTATTAAGTCTCCTCTTAACCTTCTGCCGCAAAGAGAATAATAATGCATTGGTTTTAAATCCTTTTGTTTGATGTAGTGCTTTTCATGTCTTCTAGACATCTCGAAGCACTTCACAGAATATACTGTAAAGTGAATTGACTATATATTTGTGGGCAAAACGCAGCAGCCGATTGCGCTGCTGTGTCCCACAAAACAGTTGTGGATTGAAGCGACCAAATTATTATTGTTTCTTTTTGGTGAGGGATTATCAGGCATGTGGAGTAAGGAAACTTGCCCAAGGTTTTGTCCTGCTGGGAATCAAACCCAGATCTCTCGTAAGGCAAGTGCTCCAACCACTGATCTACAGGACTCAATAATCCTAGCTTCTCTAGCTTCTCCTGATAACTGAAGTCCCTCATTCCTGCTATCATTCTGGTAAATCTTCTTTGCACTCTCTCTAATGTCTTGACATCCTTCCTAAAGTGTGGTACACAGAACTTAGCAGTAAGTAGGAAACCGGTTGTGAGTCAATTGGAGGATCACTTTCCGGGGGTAATGGTCTCTGTCTGTGCAGTTAGCAAGTGGTCTGACCTTCTCAGGTATACCCTTACACCAGATTATACTGTTTGATAACTAACGAGTGTGGTTGCTGTACAGGCAGCAGCCTCTTTTCTACAAACAAATTCACCTACATCTTGTGAATGGCCATCTTCGAATATGAAGAGCAATCATTACTGAGCCGTTCAGAGCAGTGTAGGTCCTGGATTCAGTCTCTGAACTGTGTTGAGTTTGCTGATTTCAACCAGTGTGGGAGCAACATTAGGAATGAATCAGACTTCAATACACAGTATTATTCACCAACTGAAGTGCGTGATCATCTCACCTATGCACCCACCCACCATGAGGGGAATTACCCCAAAAGTTGTCCATCTCCTCTGAATGAGCAGGTTTGAGTCTGTATCTCCTAAACCCATCCGTCCGTCCAATTATTTTTCGTTCTTTCAAAGTTAAATACTGAGCATCGGAACTCAAAGCTACAAATCGTTCTACTCTTTGATGCATAACTGAGAATTTCCTGCATTGCATTTATAGCAGATCAGATGTTTAGCTCATTAGCAGAATTGGCATGTGTGTGGCTAAGACTCCAGACATTGAATACTAATGTCACTATTATATAACAGAATGGCCTATACCAGTCACAACTGTATTCCCCTCTGATACTGAGGACATTTGAGTGTGCCTCTAGTGCAGCTGTAGCTTTTAGATTTTTTCCTGTTTTTTTCATTTCTCACAGGCAGGAATCCTCAGGGAAATGCTTTGTTTTTTCCTAAACAGAAGCTGAGGGTGGCTTTGCTCCCGATGCTGGTTTCCCGCTTCCACCAACGCTATTTAGGTAATGTTGATCGAGGAAAGAAATGGTCCCAACAGGGACTTGCATAGTCATTGATAGGATTGCTCCATTCAGAGGGCACAGAGGTTGTTAGTAGTCCCTGTTACTACTGATTGGAACTACAGCAACTTGTGTTCATATAGCTCCTGTAGCTCAGTGGTTAGAGCACTCGCCTTACAAGCGTGAGACCTGTGTTTCGAATCCAGGCAGGTCAGGGCGAAACCTTGGGCAAGTTTCCTTACTCCACACGCCTAATAATAATCCATCAAAAAAAAACCACAACAATAAAATTGCTTATTTCAATCTACGACTGTTTGTGGGACACTGCTGTGCACAATTTGTGCGTTTCACCCATTTAAATTTTTGAAAAATAGAGGGATCAGGGGATATGGGGATAGGGCAGGTAATCAAAGTTAGGTGAGAAGATCAGCCATGATCTTGTTGAATGGCGGAGCAGGCTCGAGGGGCCGAATGGCCTACTCCTGCTCCTAATTCTTATGTTCTTATATGCAGTTAATTCAATTTACAGTATATTCTGTGAAATGCTTTGAGACATCGATAAGATGTGAAAAGCGCTATATCAAATGCAAGGATTATTATAGGACTGCTCCATTCAGAGAGCACATAGGTTGTTGGGAGTGACACGCTGCTGATTGGAACTACAACTTGTATTTTTATAGTGTCCCACAGCACTTGAATGTGGAAGGAGTGCTCCTTTAAGCACACGGTTCTGTGAATTGCTGAATAATTATGAATATTTGCTGTGAAACTTTGCCGTATTTGGAGGCTTAAGAGCCGCTGTGCGCTTGGAGAAGTGTTGTATCTGATTATCTGAGCAGCGATGAGTGACTGCAGGGAGGATGAAAGGAGTGTTTCGTGAATCGTTTCTCAAAGAAGAGCCTTCCAGTCTGTTGTCTGCGCACATATCCAGCAGAGCAGCTTGTCACAGGCTTACACACGGATTCAAAGGATAGGAATATCCTTCCTGAAAATTATGGGTTTCATTTAGGAGCTACATTAATAATAATAATAATCACCCTTGCATTTGATAGCACTCGTCACATCTTTTCAACGTCTCAAAGCGCTTCACAGAATATATTGTAAAGTGAATTGACTGTATATTTATGGGCGAAACACGGCAGCCAATTGCGCACAGCAGTGTCCCACAAACAGTCGTGGATTGAAATAATCAATTTTTATTATTGTGGGTTTTTTGGGACAGATTATTATTAGGCGTGTGGAGTAAGGAAACTAGCCCCAGGTGTTGCCCTGACCTACCTGGATTTGAACAGTCAAGCCAGGGGGAAGGGGCAGGTGACTATAGGGTCATTTTAGAGTCTTAAATTGACACAGAGCAGAGATGGGGAGATTTGATGGGTTGCTCTTGGTTCCATAATGAGCTTGTCTGGAGAGTAGAGAAATTGAGTTGCGATGAGCTTTCCTTGTAACAAAGTGTAATTGCTAACAATTTTCTTTTGTGTGCTTTTTACAGGGATTTGTCCCACAATCTGATCACAGAGCTACCGCTAGCGATCCTGTCGCACTTCGAAAGTCTGCAGAGACTGTAAGCCTGTTCTGTTTGTGCTGTTTGCTCTACTCCATTACAATTCTCCAGTGTGACTTTTTGCACCACAAGTTACTGAAGTAGTTGAATGTGTGAAATTGCTGAGGGTTTGATGGCCTCACAGACCTTTGAGAAGAGCCATTGGGTTGCAGGAGTCAAATTCATTGTCCAATCAAAGTACTACCCAATCAATCCACTTTACAATATATGTCTTGAAGCACTTTGAGAGTCTCAACAATGAGATAAGGTGCTATTTCAAATGCATATCAAATAATACTTATTTTTATTTATTATAATAAAATCCTATTGTCTGAGTGTTTGAGCTTGGTTGGTTTTTTGTGTGAGTGTGTGTGTGTGCGTGTGTTGGGGCAAGCGGGGGTGTAATCTCTATATTCTGGTCTGACTGAACTGAACCCACTGTTCTCTTCCTGGCAGATATCTCCAGGGTAATTCCATTAGAGCTCTGGCCAATGACATCTTTCTTGGAAGGGGATCACTCATTATGCTGTAAGTCCACCTCTCTCTTTCTCTCTCTCTCTCTCTCAGAAGACCTTCTCCAACGAAAAGTGTACGACTCTGCTGACCACTTTGTGTTTCACAGGGATTTGAGCAACAATACGATTGCTACTCTTGAAGATGGGATATTTAATGATTTGACGGGATTGCGCTCCATGTAAGTTTGTTTCTTGTAAATTGTACGATTTTAGTTTTTTTTAAATCGCTGAATGTTCTTAACAAAGTGAGGGATGAAATAGAAAGTGGCAGCATCCAGCGGTATGGGGTCAGGGCAGCAGCCTAGGGTTAGATACTTAGTAAAGCTCCCTCTACTCTGTCCCATCCATCAGTCAAATTTCACTTTCTGCAGCATATACAGAATCAAGCTCGCTTTACACTCACATGGCAAACTGATAACTAACAGAGACTATTAATTTTATCAATCTGGGCTGGACATGAACTCAGTTCCCAGTTAAACCAGGAAGGTGCAACCTAATAATAATAATAATCTTTGCATTTGAGATAGCGCTTTTCACGTCATCCAGACGTCTCAAAGCGCTTCACAGGATATACTGTAAAGTAAATTGACTGTACATATGTGGGCGAAACGTGGCAGCCTATTGCACACAACAGTATCCCGCAAACAGTTGTGGATTGAAAATGACCAATTTATTACTGATTGTTTTTGAGGGATTATTATCAGGCGTGTGGAGTAAGGAAACTTGCCCAATGTTTCACCCTGACCTGCCGGGAATCGAACCCAGGTCTTTCGCTTGTAAGGCAAGTGCTCTAACTCCTGAGCTAAAGGACTCCACAGTGAGACAGTTGCAACCTGCTTATCGTAACAATATGTGGGTCAAGGTTAATGAGGAAAGAGACGATCTTGAGAGAACAACAAGTGTACTTGTTGTGGATAGAACAGTTCTCAAATATCTGACCTCTGGCACCGATTCCCACCTGACAACAACAACAAACTTGCACTTACTGACGAGTGTGAGGTGAATCGGTAGCGAAGCTCTTTAGAGGTTCATGTTAGAGAGCTATGAGCATTGGGGGGCAATCGGGCAGGTGGATAGAATAGGAGGAGGAAGACTTATCAATGCTTCAGGAGGAGTCGGGGAGGGGGTGGGGGGTGAGGGGAGGGGTGGGAGGGGAGAGTGGTGGACTAAGGAAGGGCTCAAACTTCCTAGGAGCTGACATTGGTGTGTTTTTTTGGTCAGAAAGCTTGGTTGGAACCAATTTGTGTGTTCCTGTGACCTGTTGTGGCTTAAGGTCTGGATCCATCGCAGAGAAGCCATTGTTTTCGACGGAGATGAGGTCCGGTGTGCCTGGCCTACTGCTGCCGCCAACACCACCCTGGTCGAGGTGGATTTCACACATGCGCCCTGCGGTAAGAGCTTTCACTCTGAACGTCTTGTCTTAGTGTTGCCCTGTTGAGTATCTAGTGTATCCAGATACTAACCTTTCACCTGTGTGAACTAGGTTTGAATTCAGACCGGAATCATGTGATGGGAAGCAAGTCTGTCTACAGTGATCTGCAACCGTGCCCTTGACATGTAACCTGCCTGTTCTTTGCGCACAATGCAGTATATATTCTTGTATTTTTTTACATAAAAGAAAGCCATCGGGGAAATAAATCATAAGTTAATAATAATTTGGCCACTCAATCCACGACTGTTTGTGGGGACACTGCTGTGTGCAATTGGCTGCCACGTTTGACCCACAAAATATACAGTATTTCACTTGATAGTATATTCTGTGAAGTACCGTGAGACGTAGCGAAGGCGTGATAAGGCATTATATAAATGCAAGGATTATTATATATTGCCTCAACCCTTGTCATACAGTACCGCTGGTCTGCTAACAAGTCATCCAGAATTCTGCCGCCCGCATTCTTATCAGTACCAAACTCCACTCCCCGATTACCCCAGTCCTTGCCAGATTGCACTGGCTGCCTGTCCCAGAGATCGATTTCAAGATCCTCACTCTTGTTTTCAAATCCCTCCACTCCTCTGCACCCCCTACCTCTCTGACCTCCTCTCTCCTCACAACAGTACCCATTGCCTTCGCTCCACCGGGTCTGGCCGCCTCCTTGTCCCCCGAATCCTCCAATCCACCATCTGCGGCCGTGCCTTCAGCCACTACTCCCCGAGGCTCTGGAACTCCCTTCCTCACTCCCTTCGCCTCGCCTTTTCGTACTTTCAGGTCTTGGCTAAAGACCTTTCTTTTCGACCGCGCCTTCGGTCACCTTCTTCCCCCTCCTCGTGGCTCGGCTCCGCTGATCCATTATTGGGAAGCGCTGTGAGACGCCGCCCGGCGTGGAGGGCGCTATATAAATCCAAGTTGTGGTTGCTGTTGAAGTGGTGATGGCGAGGATGAACAAAAATAGTGTCACCGGAGACCAGTTCTTTCTGCTGTATCCTCCTCTCCCCCACAGATAACCACCTACTCCCGTCACCAGGATTGAAACAAATCTTTAAAAATGTAGTGACATTAACAGATCATGATGCGTGAGTATAAAGGAAAGCTGTTCAGCTAAACCAAGTACCTCTGACACATTTCTGTCTCTGCACTGTCCCCAGGCCAAGCTGGTATCTATATTCAGGCTCTGTGCATCATTCTTCACCTCCCAGTGCACTATTCACTCTTGCGATTCCCTCCTATTGCAAGCTACAGACCTTGTTTGGAGTATTTCCTACTGTTGGTGAGGGTTCCTTTAACCTGCACACTGTCATTACATTTGGTAAGATGCCTTTCGTTCTTGGTGGATGTCCAAAAATGCATCACGGGATTTACAGTATTATGTGTGAGGTGGCTGTGTATTTGTACACCAAGCTTTACACCAGGGGACAGGGAGCAAAGAGTTGGAAGCTCATTTCACGTTGGTAAGACTCTGAGAGTTCTGGGGCTTGGTTATTGGAGGTAATGATAATAATAACAATACTTGTATTTGACATAGCGCCTTATCACGTCTTCTAGACGTCTGAAAACGCTTCACAGAATATACTGTAAAGTGAATCGATTGTATTTTGTAGACATAATTGTGCACAGCGGTGACCCACAAACCATTGTCGATTGAGTCACCAAGTCTTTTTGGTCGGGTTGATAGTTGGGGAGCAGTCAGTAACCCTCTGCTTTGTCGCTCTGTTTGTCTTTTGGCAGCTGACCACTTTGTCTCTTGTGTGGGGGATCGTGCGTCCACGTGGGATCCAGTGATGATCTTCTCGTCCATCAATCCCTCCTCCCACACCCTGCACTCCTGCCGTGCCGCCTGCCACTGGGGCGGACACACTCGCTACAGTCTGGACGGGCGGAGCTACTGCCTGTGTGGCTCCCCCCGGCGTCGGGCACCCACCACACGACCAACACCGGAATGCTCGTCCGTGTGCTCCCGCCCGGGTCAAGCGAAGGTGTGCGGGAGGATCGTGCTGAGCTCGGTGTACGCGGTTGGCCTCACGGTGACCGGACGTCATGTCTACAGCCTCTACGAGCCGGTGGTCTTGAGCTTGGCCGGCTCGGTCCTCATCAGCCGGTGCAGGTGGGACTTTGGAGATGGCTCCGGTGTTTGGAACACCAGCTCGAGGTCTGTCTGGTACAAGTATGGGTTGCCAGGCCGGTACCAGGTCAGAGTCCAGGCCTTCACCACGCTCGAGGTGCTGTCGCTCACTGAGGAGCTTGTGGTCATCATGCCCATCGATGGCCTCCTCGTGGGGCTGCAGTGCCCGAGGCTGGCGGAGACGGGAGGCAGTGTGGATATCTGGCTCCAAACCTGGCGAGGAACCCAGGTGTCTGCAGAGTGGAAAGTGATCTCCAGTGATGGCCATGAAGAGACCGGTGAGTAGCTTCTCGTTGTTCCTCCGATATTCCCTCCGACTTTTGACCCTCGCTACTATAAGCCTTGTGTTTGATGCAGCGCCTTATCACGTCTTCGAGACATCTCAAAGCGCTTCGCAGAATTATACTGTGAAGTGAATCGACTGTATAGCTTGTGGGCGAAACGCGGTAGCTAATTGCGCACAGCAGTGTCCCTACAAACACTTGTGGATTGAGTGATCCAATTTTGTTTTAAGGAATTATTACCTTCAGAAACTTGATCCACCAATGATGAACAACCGGGTTCCTACTTACTGCTCGGTAAGCAGAAGCGTGTGGAATAAGGAAACTTGCCCAGCGTTTCGCACTGCCTGTAATCGAACCCAGGTCCTCTTGCTTGCAAGGCAAGTGCTCTAATTACTGAGCTACAGGACTTCACTGTCCTTATTACTGTCTTCATCTTACCATTGCATTGTATGTGGAGTTCTGTAGCTCAGTGGTTAGAGGCACTCGCTTTGTAAGCGAGATACCTCGATTTTATTCCAGGCATTGCAAAACCTTGGGTAAGTTTCCTTATTCTGCACACCTGATAATAATTCCTCGAAAAAACCCAATATTAATAATTGGTCATTTCAATCCACGACTGTTTGTGGATGCCGCCGTGCGCAATCGGCTGCCACGTTTTGCCCACAAATATACAGTCGATTCCTTCACAGTATATTCTGAGACTGGAAGACGTAAAAAGCGCTAAATCAAATGCAAGGATTATTATTATTATTAATTTCATTTGTGTCTGCAGCACGCAAATCACTCAACTGTGGTTGTGTGATTGCCAGAGCCATTCTGCCAGCGGTAACATGGAATCATTGGGTTTGACAACATAAGTCGCTCCACTTGACAGTATATTCTGTGAGGCTGTTTGAGTCGTCTTGACGATTTGATAAGGCGGTATATCAAAGGCAAGGATCAGCATTTTTATTATTTATTTAAACCAGAGAGCACAGATGGACTGGGTTTATAAATCATTTTGTAAATCACTGGGAAAAAGAATTCTGCATTAAAGATTCAGTGTTTCTGTTGTGTAGACGTCCCCAAAGACATCCCGCTGCCCCCCACCCTCTCTCCCTTGCGCCCGAGTCCAGCTTCCCCCCTTTGCTTTCAGTGGATGTCGGTTTTGCTTTTAACACGGAGAGCACAAGCAACTCTTTTTTTACACACAAAGTAACTGCAACTCATTAGTGCCTTCAGCAAGCCAATCACTCGACTCTGTTGTGTAGAGTCCAGAGACATCCAGCTTACAATCGCTCAAACTTCATGCAAAGATTGAGACTAAATTGGTCTCGCGGCAGACCCGCGCCTGACCCTTATCACATAAAGTCTCCCTCTGTCGTGTGGATACTGGAATCGGTTTCGTTCAACAGAAGCCACTTTCAAGAGTTGCTCCCTTCTATCACGACTGCCCCAGACATTACCCAGCGGCCGAGCAATCTGAAATCCTCTCCGCTCAAGTCACCTGTGCATTTGAACCACATATCCATCTTGTAGCTGTGTGTGTAAAGCTGAAATTGCTGCACAGCAGATAACTCTTCAAATCCCTTTGCAAGCTAACGTTGTTCTTTGTAGCCACGAACTTTAAGAAAGGAACTGGATTCTCAAAGCTGTTCAGGTTAAAACGGCTTTGACCCTGGACAGGTCAGTGCCGCTGAGCTCAGGAATCAATAGACTGTCAGCGGCTGGAGACTCCTATTATCTGGAAGGCAATTTTAGTAGGGATTTTACCAGCCTCGTAACTGACGTGAAAAGGCCACTTACTGCCTGATTAAAAAAAAAAGAAGAAGAAAAAAGTTCTGTATTCAATAGCAACGGCCACTTCAGAACAACTCACTCACTCTGGAAGAATCCTGTCCGGGAGAGTGTATGTGGATGAGTGGGGGGTGGGGTGGGGTGGGGGGGGGGGGGGGAGAAGGGGTGGGAGTTAGACGAGGTGGGTTGGAGTGGTGGAGAGGGAATCAGCAATGACTTTCTCCTCAGAGCCGAGAGACAGAGACATCGGCAAGAGTTTCAGAGGAGCGTGTTAAGTTTATTCCGTGCCTGGCGGAATGGAGAAACAGAGACACGGTGGTTAGGACAGGCGGAAGAGAAGTGGAATCGATGTTGGATGGTGAGGCTGCTCTGCTGCCAATCTCGGTGCGGTGGATCCTGACTGGAGAGATGGAGTTAAGGGTCTGAGGTTTGGCAACGCGAGGCCGCTAGTGACCGTCAAAGCTGAGGAAGGATAGCAGAGGAAGCTGGAACAGAGAGAGAGAGAGAGAGCCAGTGAACACTGGGCAAATGTTACCAGAGGCTTGACTTCTGTGACGTGTGGCTGGCCAGGGCTCTCTGGCCGCTGCTCTGTGAAGTTTTGGGTTCGTTTGCGATTGTGTTCCTGACTGAATGAAGTGTCAAAGTGGATGCTTCGAGATGTTGCCCTGGCTGCAGCTGTGTCTGCTGTTGAGCGTCCTGCACACACAGACCTTGGGTGAGTGACCTTTCAAATCCTTCATCGTCGAGGAGGAGGGCAAGGCATTCCAGGGAGAAGCAGGAGATGTCCACAGCCACCATCTCTCCTCTCTCCTCTCGTCCCTGCGTTCAACACTACTGTGTGCAATTGTCTGCCGCGTTTTGCCCACAATATATGCCCCCAGGCACTGGAACTCCCTTCCTCGCTCTGTTCGCCTCGTCCTCCTCTCTTCCTACCTTCAGGTGTCGGCTAAAGACCTTTCTTTTCGACCGCGCTTTCAATCAATTTCTTCCCCCTCTTGTTATTGGGAAGCGCTCTGAAACACCTTTCAGCGTGGAGGGCGCTATATAAATCCAACTTGTTGTCATTTCACTTTACGTTATATTCTGAGACATCCAGAAGATGTGAAAAGCGCTGTATCAAATGCAAGGAGTATTATCATTATTATTATTATTATTAAACTCTCACTTTGTTTCATAATTGCAACAGGGAAAGGTGTAGAGTAGAATGTACACGAATGGTGGTTCGCTGGGGAGGAAGCAAATTTTACTGAGTTTTAAAAAAAAAAACAAAGGGGGAATTAAATCGGAGAAAGATTCTGAGCTAACACGCCAAATCAACTGTGGGAAATTTTCCACTGTGAGATAGATAAGTTGGACAAACGCAACACATTCCCACGAAGTGGTGAAATAGAGAACATTGAAAGCAGTCGTGGACCAGTAGGGAAATGAAAACAAGATTTTTTTGGAAACAAATCCAATAAAATATTAATCCTTGCATTTGACATCGTGCTTTATTACATCTTCCAGACGTATCAAACCGGGTCACAGAATATACTGTAAAGTGAAATGACTGTGTATTTTGTTGGCGGAATGCGGTAGCCAATGGTGCACTGTGGTGCCCCACTGTCGTGGATTGAGTGACCACACTGTTATCAAGGCAGTATCACCCCCGGAAAGGAAACCGCCAATCGACTGACAACCAGGTTCCCACTTACTGATAGGTAAACAGAGGCGTGCGGGGTAAGGAAAGTTGTCCAACGTTTTGCACTGCCCAGGAAGCGACCCCAGGGCCTCTCGCTTGGTAGGCGGATGTTCCAACCACTGAGATTAAAACACTTTAAATACAAAAGAGCACAAAGTGGATTATTGAAAATAGAGATAACAGAAACATTGACCTGTATATCTGTGTGTATGTGTGTGTGTGTGTTTCTCCAACTCTATGTACTTCTCTCTTTCTCTCTGGATGCTGATTATCATACTGGGTGTTGCCTAGCGCCTTGGGAAGTCCTCCCGAGGGCGGATGCTAATCGCGTGAAAGATGCGAATCAAATATAATGTTGTTGTTGTTGTAGGTTTTGTCAGTTTTCAGCATTCCTGTATTTTTTTTAAAAAATCTGTGGTTCAGTAACAATTTACATCGTTGTGGGAATCAGCTCTTTGCCCTGTGCCTCGCTCCTTGGTTAGTCCCTTTGTGTCGTTTGTTGACCGAGTTTATTAGAATGGAAGGTGAACAACATCGGTCGCCTCGACAACAGGGAGATTTCCTGCAAGTCTGGAAAAGGACGCCTTCTCACCCCGAGGAAATCTTTGCCGAGGCTGTTGCCGGGAGACTGCGATGCAAGTGTGGGAGAGGCATTCGCCTCACAGGCACATACAGCACTGCTGGCATTTACACAGGTCCAACTGCAACTTGGATCCTCTGAATAGGCGTGTGGGGGGAGTCTGCGGAATGTTTGCTGGCAGAGTTGCCGAGCACTCACCCTTTGGAACTTCATCACACATTCCCTCACCCTTTGGAACTTCCCTCCCTCCCTCCCTCCCTCCCTTCAGGCCATGCCTCAAGACGCTCCTCTTCAACTGCACTTTCGGTCACCTTCCCAGCCCTCCAACCCATGATCCCAAATGCCCCTGGGACGTTCTCCCGATGTGAAAGGCGCTGAACAAATGTAATTTTGTATTGTAATTTGAATATTGCTGTTGTTGTTAAATGGGCACACAGTGAGAATGGAGACTAGGCACTGCCGCTGAACATCACACATCCTCTCATCACTCACGTCAAGCCATGAGGGAGGGAGGAAAGAGATGGGGGGAGGGTGCGGAGAGCGGGAGGGATGGGTGGGAGATTGGGCACACGGCAGGATTATTACTCCGTTTACCCTTCGTTAGTCCATCAGGTTCCCAGAAGAAAGGTTTTGTGGGATGGGAAATGTAATAAGTCTTTGGAGGAGAATAACTCCCATCTCTTGGCGGCTGCTCCCATCTTCTCTTCCAGATGACAGCACCTGTCCCCAGGGTGGTCGCACATTTGCAAGAAACGGGCACTGCTACTGGCTGAGCCAGGGAAAGGAATCGTGGCGCAGGGCCCGGGAGCTCTGTCAGCAGTCCTCAGGCACAGACCTGGTCACTGTCAACCACCAAGATGTTCAGAATTTCATCCAGCGCCACTTTTCCTCGTGAGTGATTGTCCTGAGATCCAATTCTCCTAAAAAAAAGTTCTTGTGTTTGGTGTGTGTGTGTGTGTGTGGTGTGCGTGTGTGTCAGGGCGGTCTTGAATTCACAGCGTTGAAAGGGCTGGCTTTGTCTCCCTCGTTGGGAATAGGAACATCAGCAGGACTGGCGCTTCTAGCCTCTCTCCAGTGGTCCTTGAATGGCCAGAGGCGGGTGAGCACGGGGCAGGATTGGGACTCATTGGAACTAATGGACTCGTTTTCTGTTGGCTGGGAGTTGGAACTTCTGAGGGTACAATAAACTTTCCCAGTTTAAGAATCTCTTAAGAGATTTCAATTGATATGCCAGCAGTTTAGTCCCGAGACAGACCTGAGGGATGATGGGGATGGAATGGGAGGGGAAGAGGGGGTTCCAGGAAAGAGTTCCTGGAACCAGCGATGGGCTATTGTTTGTAAGTTTATTGTAAGTTTCCATTGTTTGTGTGGCTCTATGGGTGTTTGGTCTTCATGGTTGCTTTCGAACGTAGGACCCTCGCACAGCGCTTCCCTGGTCGGTTGCCCACTGCTGGGGGTTTCTGTGTGTGTTTTTATTAATTAAGAGCCTGGTTTGGAATGTAGCAACGAATAGAGAGAGAGGAAAAAAAAGGTCACGGGGACAAATAGCAAGATTGTTGGGTTGCCAGCCCCTGCACTGCCTGATTAAACGCAGCACTGAGGATTAAACCGCATGCTGCCTGTCACAGAATAACCCATTAAATGTCACTTAAATACCATTCGGGAAAGATTTCCAAAGCTGCTGGTAACACTGGTTCCTGTGGTAACAATGGATGCTACATGCTGAGGTCAATAGACTACATGAGCTGCCAGAAGGATATGATGGGTTGTCGACTCGTGCAGTGATAATAACACACCTCGCACTTGATAAGGCACTTTGTTACGTCTAAACATCTCAAAGCACTTCACGGAGCTTCTCTGTGAATTATAGTGACTGTATTTGCAGGTGAATGTAACTGCTGATTAAGCACAGTGAGGTTCCCTCAAGCCATGATGTGAGTGGCCACATTTCCTTTTCTCTGGAAGGGGTGATTGTTGGCCAGGACTCTGAGAGAAATTCTTTTCTTTTCAAATAAGGCAATGGGACCTTCTGGTCCTCGATTCAGTGTCTCAGAAAGGCGGCACCTCTGACAATATCTCCCAAGCTTTGGGTGTGTAGCTAGGATATCAGCTCAATGTCTCATTGTCTGGAACAGTGACTGTCCAGCGCCTTGGGACGTCCTCCTGCCGTGAACGTCTCTATACAAGTGTAATTTTGTTGTTGATGTGGGGCTTCAGGCAAGAGTTCTACCTACTGACCCAGGCTGTCAACAACAACAACTTGCACTTACGCATTGCCCCTCTCGCAGTGTAGTGTCCAAGACCACTTGACAGGGGCAGAGCACAAGGCTGAGCCAGGGGAGGGGCAGGTGAGGGTAGGCATGAAGGAATAGGACGGTCTATAGGCATGACCTAAAGATGTGGAAGGAAGGGACAAGGTGGAAGAATAGGAGAAGAAGAGTGTTCCAGAGTATCGGGGCACAGCGGCTGAAAGAATGGCCACCACCGGTGGAACGGTGACACCTGTGATCTGCGGGTGAAGAGTGTGTCTTATGGCAAAGCTTATTAAGATGTTGATCCTCAGGATACTCACCTTGAAGTACCAGAGATCAGAAATTCTTGCTTTATTGTGAAATTTAAGTTGCGTTTTATTAAGGGGCCCATTTCTCCGCCGCCGCTGCAGGGTGAACGAGGCTTGGGTTGGTCTCAGCTGGACAGAGGCTGGAGGGATGTATCGCTGGGTGGACGGCAGCAGAACCGACTCTTTCCAAAACTGGGCGTCCTCCAAGGAGCTGACCGGTGACTGTGTTCTGGTGATGCTGAACAAAGGCGGTGCCTGGAAACAGATGCCGTGCAATGGCAGGAAGCATTTTATATGTGAAAAGAAGGCCGGCTGTGAGTATGTGGCTGATGGGCAGGTTTCACTGAGACGTTTCACCGGGACTGACTCTATTTCCATACGCCCATATGTCAACCCATCTGTCAATGGGAACAACTTACTTTGGATGAGTTGTTGAGTTCCAGCTGAATCTGCTGCAGCCTGGCTCGCTCGCTTGCTCTCTGGAACTCTCTTGCATGTGTTTCTGCACACCTTCTCTTGCTCACTTGTTGTGTTTACAACAGTACCTTTGGAGAAGACAGGAGAATGAAAGGGTTATGGGTTTAAAGTTGCAAAGCATGAGTTCAAGATAGAAACCAGGAAGTATTTCTTTACCCAGAGGGCAGTTAACAACTGCAGCCGAGAAGGGAGGTTGAAGCCGGGTCACTGGACTAATTTTTGACGAACTGCTTAACCCACCCCCACTCCTAATTCCCTCTCCTGTAGCTCTCCCGTGCGTTCTTCCTTATGTATGCAATAGTTTCCATTTAGATGCATTGATGATTTCTGCTTCAAGCACAAACTCTGGCAGCGAGTTCCACATTTATCTTCTGTGCTGACAATGTTTTTAGTTTTCTCAGATAAAGACAACTGACACTAACTTGTACTTTTGGCATACTCAGATCCTGTACAGAATGTCAATTACTTCCTCACCGGATTGCCTGTCTTCAGCGGAAACTACCCAGTGAGGAACACAACAGTCCTTAGAGCTCCGTCCTCGCCAGGAACAGCTACCGTCGAGGTAAACCTCAACAAGTAAACACAGTGGCCACTATTCTGCTGTATTTCTTAACACATTCCCTGATTAAGGAACCCTGATTAAGGTTGCGAAATGAGGTTTGGTTCCCGGTAATTGGAAGTACAGACACCGCAATAACCCAGGGGAACTCAGCTCCGACATGATCTGCTTTGGGAGCAGATATCTCGCAGGTCAATGGGAATTCATATGGTATATTAGACCTCCTTTGTGTCCTAATGACTAGCAGTAAAAAAAACTAGCTGCAGTTAATATCATAGGCATGTAGAGTGCAGTCCTGTAGTGGTTAGAGCACTCGCCTTACAAGCAAGAGACCTGGGTTCAATTCCAGGCAGGACAAAACCTTGGGCAAGTTTCCGTACTCCACACGCCAACTAATAATCCCTCCAAAAAAATTGGTCATCCAATCATGACTGTTTGTGGGACACCACTGTGCGCAAAAGGCTGCCACATTTCGCCCACATACATACGATCAATTCACTTTACAGTATTAACCTTGAAGTGCTTTGAGACGTCTATGAGACATATGCAGCATAGATTCACTAGGTTAGTTCCTGGGATGAGGGGACTGACCTATGAGGATAGGTTGAATAAACTAGGGCTGTATTCTCTAGAGTACAGAAGAATTAGGGGAGATCCTATTGAAACATATAAGATTCTTAATGGGCTGGATAAAGTAGGCACTGAGGGACTGTTTCCCCTGGTAGGAGAATCTATAACGAGGGGTCACAGGCTTAAAATTTAGGGTCACCCTTTTAGAACAGAGTTGAGGAAACATTTCTTCACTCAGAGGGTAGTGAATTTATGGAATTCACTACCCCAGAAGGCTGTAGATGCTCAGTCCTTGAGCATTTTCAAGCTGATAGATTTTTGAAAAATAGAGGGATATGGTGATAGGGCAGGTAATTAGAGTTAGGTCAGAAGATCAGCCATGATCTTATCAAATGGCGGCGCAGGCTCGAGGGACCGAATGGTCTACTCCTGCTCCTAATTCTTATGTTCTTATATAAAGCGCTATATCAAATGCAAGGATTATTATTATTACCTGGTCATTGCTGCCCTGATGCTTGAAATGATTGGTCTATTCTCAGAGATGTCATCTTTCAGATAAGACAATAAAACCAAAGCTCCAGTAGACTGCTTGAAGGTGCATTAAAAATCTTATTGTATTGTTCGAAAAGAGGAGGAAGTTTCACTCAGTGTCCTGGCAGTTAACCCTCTAGATGCATTGGCCATTATTTACCATGTATCTGTTTTGCTGGTGCAAATGTTTGCTGTGTTTGCCTACATAAAAATAAACACTGCAGCAATTTTTGAAATGTTTTTGATGTGGTAATGTATTAGAAACTATCACTTATTTACTCGCTTCTTCGGCAGATTAGCGACAAATAAACCTCTCACCGCCCACCATCATCAGTTTCTCTGAGCTATAATTTGAGTTTGTGTGCTGTTTGTGATGATGTATCTCTCTCTCTCTCTCTCTCTCTCTCTCTCTCTCTGTGTCTCTCTCTCAGCTCATGCTGTTCCCTGGTCTGTGGTTCAGTCACTCGGGTCTTCTGACCTCGATTGAGTTTGTAGTCCAGGCTTTGAAGAGAAGCACTCAGGCACGTTTCCAGATCTTCCGACCCTACTGCACCCCAAGCCTGTACCTTATTCCTCCAGGTAAAGACATTAACCCATTGAATGAGACACTCCCATTTGTAGCTCTCTGGGACTCTACCCCAGGTGAAGGGCACTATATAAATATAAGTTGGATGTTGTGGGGACAGTCATTTGCTTTCAATGCCCTCCACGGCCTTGCCCCCTCCTACTTCTCTGACCCGCTTACATCCTATCAACCTATCCGCTCCCTCCGTTTAGCAGGCACTGGCCTGCTCCCATATCTCCCGTTTGACATGCCATACCATCGGTGACCGGGCCTACAGCCTCTCTGCCCCTACGCTTTGGAACTCAATCCCACAATCACTTCACCTTGCTCCCTCCGTTGCCTACTTCAAGGCCGGTCTCAAGACCCTCCTCTTCGACCGTGTCTTCAGTCGTCTTCCTATCTCTCTGCCATCCCTCACCCCAACCCTGCCTCACACCACCCCCCGCTCAGGTCCCGATCCCTGATTGTTCAGCACCTTGGGACGTCCTCCTGATGTGAAAGGTGCTCTACAAATGTAATTTTGTTGTTGTCGCCGTTGCTGTTGTCATGGCGGCATGATCCAGCACAACTTGCATTTATATAGAGTTGAGTAAGATCTCTGAGTGCTTTCCAGTGTTAGGGATGGATGATGGGCTGGGGAGGGAGAGGGGAGAACGGGGTAGTGACCTTCGGCACGGTAGGTTTCAAATTGGGACATGAAGACAGAGAGAGGGGGAGCCAGACTGTGCGTCACGGGAGGGAGTTCCAGAGTAGAAATAAACTGAAGAACAACAACAACAACTTGCATTTGATGTAGCGCCCTTCACGCGGCTTAGCGTCCTGGAGAGCATCACAGTGGCAGAGTCTGACATCGAGCCAGTGGGAGAGGGATTATTTTTATGGAGAGTGATAACGGACAAGAAGAATTTCAACACAAATTATGCTTCAAGTCACCAGCCTTAGTGTGTGCTCCATGGTGATGATTTGCAGGGAGCTTTGAGATGCCTTGCTGACGCGTAAAGCTCCGTATCGAATGCATGGATTATCAGTGTTATTATGATTTGCTGACGGCGCGACTTGACTTGTTAGCCACGTCACCAGCAGGGTTTATTCTCTTTTCTCTCTCGTCACTGACGCTGAGGCTGATGTACTCCCCAGGCTGTGAATCCCTGCGGACACCCTTTGCCAGCTGCGACACGCAACCGCTGTGTAACACCACCGGGGGGTGTATGAGCGGGCAGCAGTGGTGCCATCTGAGAGAAGGATGTCTACCCATCTCCAGTCCCTGCAGCTCGTACGCCTTTGAGGGGATCACGTCCAACATCCTACCCATAGCTAACCCGCCCAGGTACAAGGGCATCCAACCGTACTACTCCCGAGTGGCTGACATACCCCTGGCACTCAACGCGGAGCTCAGCAGTACACACATAAACGTGAGTTACACTGACACAGTCTCTACACTCCATTCACGCAAACTGGAGACCACCCTCAAATCTGTCCACTCTGGAACAGTCCTCGCTCAAAGGAGAACCTTTCACCATTTTGCTTCTGTTCCTTTCACTCCACTTGTCAATGTGACGCGGCCTTTGCTTGCGACGTGATAGCAACTTGGGTGGAGGTTTGGGGGAGGGCCGAGCAGTTAGGGTCTCTTATTTCTAATCAGCAAAATGGATCACATAGTCCTGATGGAGGGAGAATGCTAACAGCCAATAGAGGGAGGAGGGGGGTGGGTGTGGAGGATGGGAGAAGACTGTGATGACGGCAGCTGATTGTAAAGTTGCTGTATATGGACTCTGCTCTATTCCGTTGAGTAACTCAGACCAGGAGAATGTGTCCATCACGTCTGCCTCTGTACAAAGTGGTCAAACCCAATCAATGCTGCGTTTCTGATTTGGTTTGTGTAGTGGAGTAACTGACGGCTTGTTCTTTCAGGTGCTGCTGGCAGAGACGGATATCACCGTCTACCCGGATGATGTGATTGGGATCCAACACGACGCTGGCCCTGGCTGCCTGCTTGGCTGCCAATCGAGCTCCAAGTCCCCGTGGAGACAGAGCTACATCAGCCTGGAGCAGCAGAGCTGGGTGGAGACGTCGCTCACCGGATTCCAGCCGGCCGGGCTCAGCGCCAAGTGGGTAGACGGTGTGGTTTGCGACGTGCGGGTCCTGTACACGGAGGAGTTGCGGAGTTTTGCGGTGACTCCGCTTCTCAGCACCGGTCCGGCGGAGGCAGGGACGTACAGGTACTCGGTCACCGTGGCGAACAAGGTTAGCTGCGTGACCCAGTCCTGCCCGGTGGAGGTGCGGTCGAAGATCACCGGTTTACGGATCATCTACCCGCGGCCACTCCGTGGGCAGCTTCAGGTCCCGACCAACAGCTCGACCACCGTGGTGATCAAAATCCTCTCCGGCAGCAACGCCACGGCTTCCTGGGGAGCCCCCATCCGCCAGTCGGGGGTCCGGTTCGAGAGCGGGTGCCCGTCCGATGTGGCGCGGTACATGCCCGCGTGCCGCAGGGAGACGGGAGACACCTGGTTCGCCCACGCCCGCCTGACGCCCGCCGACCGCAGGCTCTGGACTTTGAGTGTCGCCGTCAGCAACGAAATCAGCTCCCAGAACCTGTCCGTGCTGGTCCAGGCTCATGATGCCATCTGGGGTCTCTGCATCCTGCCCCCCGGCCCCAGGCGAATGCTCGAGGATGTTTCACAGGTACGCGCCTCGCCTGGCGCTCTGGGACGCTCTGCTGCGTGAGGGGCGTGATGTAAATGCAGGTTGTTGCTGTGGTTGAAGCATGGCACCGTTCTGCTTTGAGTAAATAAGTTGGTCAGAATGGTTAAACTTCTTAACCTGCTCTCCCCCCAGGTAACTCGTTGGTCAAATTCACCACATTAGTAGTATGGTCAAGCAGGGTCACTCATTTATCACATTTCGGCTCTACTGAGCCAATCCCCTGCTGGTTGGCCTTCTCAACTCTTCCCTTCACAAGCTGCAGGTCATGCCCTCTCCCACACCAGGCTCTATGACCCCATCACCATAATTCGTAATTCCCCTTACCTCTCAAGTATCTAACTGTCTTTAGAATCTCCCAATTTTCATGCACAGGTGGGATGCATCGAACTCTGTTTGGTTTGGATACTCTGAAGGATTTCAAAGTGTGTCAGACACCAGGCTGACTTAGAAAAATATAGAATTCAAGTTAAATTTCCAGCGTTGATGGGTAGATGTCCAGCAAGCTCTCTGCCTTCTGTGACAGGACCTCTCATTAACATACGTTCTTTTCTTGCAGTTGTTTTCAGCGGCAGTGACACGGGGCACCTCCGTCACATACACCTGGATGATTGATGACCTGACGGTCTTCGCGTACACCGGGCAAACCTACAGTGTGATCTTCAAGAGAGCTGCAACCTACAGGTTGAAGGTGAGAGCAGCCAATAGCCTGAGCCACTGGCCTGATACGAGTGACACAACTGCCACGTGAGCAAGCGGCTCAGCTGACGCCTGAAATGAATTGGTTTGTTCTGGTTTGTTGCAGCTAACGGCGGTGAATCCCGTGAGCAGCCAGACTGTGGAGACTGATTTGATAGCCGACACCATGTACCCCATGGCAGATGCCCAGTTTGTGGCCGTGTCCAACCTGATCCCCGCCAATGTGTCTCGGACATTCACTTTCAGCGTCAGAGTGGACATGTTGGCGGAGGTTACTTTCCGGTGAGAGAGTTGTAGTCACTGAAACAAGGTGTTCACAAAATCCTCTTACCTCGGACCTGACCAGAGTACAATTAAGTAAATACAGTTATCATCATGCTTTCGTGTGTGTTCCAGTTGTTGGTCAGTGCAACTTAGAGAGTAAAAGATGGAGATAATAGGACTTTGTGGACACACAGTTGGACCAATAAGTCTGAAGGCAGAATAAAAACATTAAAATAACAATGACAATAATCCTTGCATTTGATATATATTTATATATTTCTGAGTAAAATTATTGGCTGTGCATAGTACATGCAGTAACAGGAGCGTGTTTGGGATTAGAATTCTTATTATCGTACTATTTGGATCAGATGAGCCAAAAGGCCTTCTTCATCCCGTCCTCTCTTTTTGTGGCCTTGTCTGTTCTCTAATAGATGGAACTTTGGTGATGGCAGTGTTCCTGTGGCTCATTCCAGGCAACCTCTGTATGACCCACAGTTACCAGTGACTGAGCGAGTGGCCTTGCAGGATAGCGTGACCTGGATCTACACCACGTCAGGTAAAGTATCGTCTCCGGAGGCTTTTGACAACTTTGTGTTTTCTTAAAAAAAAAACTTCAGAACAAAATTTTTTCAAGAACAATGTTCATCTTCCAGACGTCTCAAAGCGCTTCACTGTAAAGTGAATTGGCTGTATATTGTTGGGTGAAACCCGGCAGCCAATTGTGCACAGCAGTGTCCCACAAACAGCTGCGGATTGAAATGGCCAATTTATTATTTATTTTTGTGAGGGATTATTATCAGGGGTGTGGAGTAAGGAAAGTTGCCCAAGGTTTTGTCCTGCCTGGAATTGAACCTAGGTATTGCAAGGCGAGTGCTCTCACCAGTGAGCTACAGGACTCCCCATGTTTTTATTCCATTTGATGATGTAGCCATTGGAAAATATACAGCAACTTCAGCCTTCACTTTGCTGAATACCCAGGGACTCTGACCGTTCAGATAATAAATGATAATAAATAATTATAGTAATCCTTGCATTTTGATATAGAGCTTTCACGTTTTCTAGACGTCTCAAAGCGCTTCATAGAATATACTGTAAAGTGAATTGATGCTTTGCGGAAGGGAACATGGTTCAATTTAAGAGAGAAAACCAAGGGGTTTGTTTTTTGGTTGGTCATTCAAAATACTATCACAAGGTTTGAAAGTTTTAAGAACAAACGTAAAATTATGAATGAAATTTTCTCGGGCGAGATGGGTTGAGGGAAGGTTGGGGCATTAACCTCCTGTTTCCTTACATATTTCATATCCGGACGGAGCAGGTGGTTGATTGAGGTGCTGTTTGCAATGAGTTTAAGCAGTTTCAACCACCAGCACAACTCGAAAGCATGCCACAGTTCACGGCATCTTTTTGGGTGACACTTCTTGGGAGATGAAAATAATACTGTAATACAGTACTTGCGTTTGAAATAGCCCCCAAATGTTCCCCTGATATAATGTAGCACTTCTTTCTCACTCTTTTTCTCTTCGTTTCTTCCAGTTTGCCACATTTTCTTATATTTCTGTATCTCCCATCCTTTTCTGTTCTCTCAGCCTAACTTGCCTCTCTCTCTCTCGCTGCCTGTTGTACTGAGAAGTCAAGGCTAGCCAATGTAATTGGTTATCTCTCATTGGGCGGGTGTTGTGTGTGTCTCTGTGTGTGTGTGTGTGTGTGTGTGTGTGTGTGTGTGTGTGTGCGCTTGCCCTCCCGATACATTGACTGGAACTGAAAATTTTATATATTTTTTTTTAAATTCTTCTGCTTAGGTGACTATAATTTGGAAGTGGAAATTCTTAATCGTTGGGCATTCACGAAGAAGAGCCTGACTGTGTATGTGCGAAGCCCGTTGTCGGATCTGAAGTGTGTCCAGACCCCACAGTTTCCTTACATCAATGGCCTGGTTGATTTTGCAGTCTTCCCTCACCCCTCGCCTTTTGGGATAACCTACACCTGGGACTTCAATGACCAGTCACCCCACCCTGTGGTGGTGGGGAGAAATTCCACTGTCCAGCACAAGTTTCAGAGAAGCGGAGAGTACAATGTCACACTCTGGGCTAACAATACAATCAGCGCCATCAGTACACACCTTCTGGTGTCTGTTATGGAATGCATCTCAGGTCTTGTGGTCACAACCAACGGGCCTAGTGAGCTGGGGGCTGCCTTGGTGGTCCATGGGAAAGTGTCACAGGGCACAAATATCACCTGGAGCTTTAATATGGGGGACGGCTACACATTCCAGAATCTGCCAAAGAACAGTGTGTCTTACATCTATGCCTCAGAGGGGAATTATCAGGTGACGGTCACCAGCAGCAACATGGTAAGCTCGGTCCATCACTCAGTTGAGGTGAATGTTTACGCCCTGAGAATATTGAAGGTGACCCCTCCAGGCTGCCTGGTGTCAGGGCAGAACAACTCCTTTCAGGCTTGGATCTCGGGCAGCGAGAAGAACATTGAATTCTCCTGGAACTTTGGAGACGGGGCTCCCACCTTGAGCGTCAAGGGTAATTCGTCCATCGTTCATGCCTACAGCTCGGCTGGAAACTACACCATCGGGATTAACATCAGCAGCCCTTTCAACACCGCGTTTAGCCAGGCTGCAGTCTGCATGGAGAGCCTGATTGATTCAGTTCAGCTTGTTGCAAGCAACAGATCTGTTCAGTTGGAAAAACCGATGCAGTTTATTGCCAAAGTGGTGCCAAGGGAAGACAGCCAACATCAGTACACGTACCTCTGGGATTTTGGGATCGGTGAATCTCCCATATCCGGGAATGGAGTAGTGTTGTCCCGATATAAAGAGGTTGGTGTTTACCTGGCCACGGTCCTTGTCCACAACAGGATTGACAGCAAAAGCAGCTCTTGCTCGGTGGTTGTACAAGAAAATGTTGGAGTGTTTTCTGTTTCCCACGATGGCTCAAACCAAACTACTCTCTCCTTGAACATGACTTACAGGTTTAAGCTTGACCTGGTGTCAGGTACCAATGTTACATTCACCTGGGATTTTGGTGACGGTACTTCCGGCAGACTAGGTCAAAATCCGTCGCATGCCTACAGCAACAGTGGTATGTTTACTATAACTGTAATAGGCACAAACCTTATCAGTCGAATGGAAAGATATTTAAATGTCTTGGTACTGACTCCCATTACAGGACTGAAGATCAACACCAAGCTATCGATAGTAGAAATTGGAAAAGAGGTCACCTTCACTGCCACCTTGTCTGCGGGTGATCAGGTCTGTTTCTTCTGGTGTGTATGTAGAGGTTGCATTAGCCAAAAGGGAACCTCATTGTTTAAGCATAGGTTTCAGCGGCCTGGTGTCTATGATGTCCTGCTGACAGCGAAAAACTACGTCAGTGAGGAAAGGGACATGATTTCTCTTCAAGCCCAAGAAAAGATGCTGGGTTTGGAGATCTATAGCGAAGACCTTGTTCAGGACAGTTACTGTGCCACCCAGGAAGACTGCAAGCTATTCGTACGCATTGCTTCTGGCTCGAACGTGACCTATGAATGGCTGATCAGCCAGGGTCCTGCTCCGCATCTTCAAGCCCGGGGGTCGTCAATAGTGTTTCACCCAGAAACAGCTGGGGATTACTTGGCAATCGTCCTCGCCAAGAATGGACTTGGAGCAGTCAACCAAAGCAAGAGGATTTTCATCCAAGAACGCATCAGGGGTGTGAAGGTGACTGGCACGGCAGAAAGTGTAGCCATCGGGATACCCGTTAACCTAAGCGTATCTGTGATGTCAGGGACTGACTTGCTGTATCAATGGTCATTAGGAACAAATGAAAGTACACTTACCACTAGCACCTCCTCCATCTCTTATATTTACTTATCATTGGGAACGGCAGTTGTAAACGTGACTGTGAGCAACATGCTGGGCAGTGCCAATGGTTCCCTGGCTTTACGGGTCCAAGAGGCTGTTTCTATGGTGAGTTATATTCTGCTTGGAGCCGTGCCTCCATATTATGTGGCATCCAATGCTACCGCATGTTACCAGGGAAGTGCAGCCAGAGGTAGTGATATTCAATGGAACTGGAGCCTACCAGAGGACATGCGAAGTGAGGCCTTGTGTGGAAGTGAGATCACATACACATTCATGAGCGCAGCTGTGTATCCCTTGACTCTCAACGCCTCCAATGAAGTAAGCTGGGAGTCTGTCAGTCATAACATTATGGTTCAAGACGCCGTCCGAGGCTTGATGATCCGGGCAGACAAGGCAGTGGCTCGAGTTGGTGATCCTGTGATCTTCACCATTGGTATCCAGACAGGTACGAGCGTGTGGTATTCTCTGTACTTCCCCACTCTTGACATCACCGCATTCCTTCAGGGTGATACCTATGAGATGGTGTTCCCTGCGTTTGGAGAATACACAGTGACGGCGACGGCATGGAACAACGTGAGCAGTGAGGAGCAGGTCACTCGCATTGCGGTTGTGCAAGAGATCACCGGGCTGCACTGGGTAAACTGCTGCCCGGCTGCCGTGGAAGTCAATAAGGAGCTGACGTTCACAGCTGACGTCCGGGCTGGGTTGGAGGTAAGTTACAGATGGGACTTCCATCTCCCGGGTTCCTCAGATTGGCACCTCTCTGGTCAAAGCGTGTCCTACACGCCCCAGAGGGAAGGTGCATTGACGGTACATGTTAAGGCTTCCAATGCATACAGTACGCTATCGTTGATGGAGGTGATTCGAGTGCAGCTCCCTGTCGTGGCAGCAGAACTGTGGAGCAACGGCACGGACCTTTATGTCAACCAGACGCTCTCGTTTGGCGTTGCCGTTGCCGGCGGGAGCGACGTTTACTACCAGTGGAGCTTTGGAGACACTCAGAATGTGCACGTCACCCAGAACCACACGGCTCTTCACCATTACACGGCTCCCAATGACTACACCGTGGTTGTCAGAGTTTGCAATAACATTAGCTTCATTGTGACGCAGCTCATGGTGACTGTGCACAAGCCCGAATGTGTGATGCCCGAAGTTGAGCTAGTGGAGCCCACGCATACTGTCTTCAGGGCTCGTGTGAACTACTTCGAGGCCAGTGTTGATCTGAAGGGATGCACGCTGTACAAGACGCACTACCTGTGGGATGTATTCAGGGCCCCTAGTTGTGAAGAAGCGCAATCAGCGGATCGTTTGTTCTTTGAGAACGTGGACACGAGCAAACCTCTGCTGATGCTGCCCAAGCTACTGCTGAACGCCAGCACCTACTGTCTTCGGTTCACAGTATCCCTGCACCGGACACCACTATTGAGGAGAGTCTCTTTCAGGGTCCGTGTGTTGCAAAGCAAACTCGTCCCCGTTATCGGTGGAGGATCCAGGAGAGCCTGGGCAGCCAACCAGGACCTGTTACTTGACGGCTCCAAATCCTACGATCCTGACACCAAGTCGAGCGAGGAAACTCTTCTGATGTATCATTGGACTTGTGAATCTGAGGTAAATGCTAAAACACACCCAATTTTTCAGTACACACAGAGGCCATTTCGCCCACAAAAATATACAGTCAATTCACTTCACAGTATACTCTGTGAAGCCCTTTGAGACGTCTCTAAGACGTGATAAGGCGTTATATCAAATACAAGGATTATTATTATCCTGTATTCCAGTTAGAAATACCACACATTGAAAGTAAATGAAGCACACATTTTCAAAGTACATGTAAGAGCTTCTTGTGTGAGTGTTGGGTTGTTGTTGGTAATGGCATTGTGGTATCTGCAGAGTTCTGGGATGCTATTCTGCATGTAGGAATGCTATATAAATGCAGGTTGTTGTTGTCCATGTCCCCCACCCTACCATCGGCGGACAAGCTTTCAGCTTCAGAGCCCCCCCACACTCTGGAACTCCATCCCTTCGCCTCGCTCCCTCCCTCGCCTCCTTTGAGGCCAGTATCAAGACCTTCCTCTTCAACCGTGCCTTCTGCTGCCCTCCCAACTCTGTCCCTACCCTCCTAACTTTCTTCCGACCCTCCCGCCTACACTGTCCCTCTGTCTTGCTCGGGTCCCGTCCTAACTGTTCACCACTTTGGGACGTCCTCCCGACGTGAAAGGTGATCTATAAATGTAATTTTGTTGTTGTTGTTGTCATCTCCAGGTCCTGTCCTCTCCTCCCTGCCTTTCTCCTGCCTCTCAGACCAAGGCTACTCTCACAATTCCCAGGAGGACACTGCTTACCAGCAACACCTACGTGATCACTCTGACTGTCAGTAAACGGGGCAAAGAATCCGCCTCGGCCGTTCAAAGAGTAAGTCTCATCCACAGCACGTGACACATATTACTTATGAGACCCAGAATAATGTACCGACATGTTATGTGGCCAGAGTCACTGAAGAAAACTAAGAGCTAGATATATCAAAACGTCAAACGTCTACACTCATCTCTGTAAAGTGTAGAGATAACTAGGAGGTATATTCACCCAGAAAACATACAGTCAATTCACTTTACAGTATATTCTGTGAAGCGCTTTGAGACATCTCGAATAATGTGATTAGGCGTTATATCAAATGCAAAGATTATTATTATCATCAATATTTTTGTTGGGAAACACTGCAGCAAGTTTCCACAAAACGCCAATGAGGTGAATGACGAATTTATCCTCAGTGTTATTGGCCAGCAAGGACCCCAAACTCCCTTCGTAGTTCAGATAGTGTCATGAGGATTGTTTTGACGACCACCCAGACAGGGAGACAGACAAAGTCTCAACTGAATAATGGAACCTGGGCCAACTGCAGCAACTCACTGCAGGAGGATGTCCTGAACCCCGGAGACGAGGCTGAGGGGTT
This sequence comes from Hydrolagus colliei, assembly GCA_035084275.1. Taxonomy (NCBI): domain Eukaryota; kingdom Metazoa; phylum Chordata; class Chondrichthyes; order Chimaeriformes; family Chimaeridae; genus Hydrolagus; species Hydrolagus colliei. The sequence goes on along the minus strand of CM068760.1, from coordinate 9,113,882 downwards.
TGCTCACTTCCGATGTGATTTTTCAGGTCCTGGTCCAGGCCGGGAGGATCCCATGTGTCCTGCTGGAGTGCATCTCGTGCAACGCGCTATCCAGCTACAGAGTGAGCAGGAGCATCCACGTCACACTGGCCGGACACTGCGAAAAATGCAGCAGTAACACCACTGTGAGTTGTCAAACAATCATCGCCAAAGCTCTTTCTGTCCCCCAACGCCAGTGAGAGATGTATTGCAGGGATGACATACATAACTGTGTGTTTGTGTGGGGGAGTGTTTGTGTGTTAGTATGTGTGCGTGGGGGGGTGGTGGGGGGGAATGTGTGTGTGTATGAGTGTAAGTGTGTGAGTGGGAAGGGTGTGAGTATGGGTGTAGGGGGTGTTGTGTCTATGTGCTGGCGCATTGTGCGTGGAAGGAGTTTGTGCATTTTTGTGTGTGTGAGTGCGTGAAGTGAGAACATGAACTTGATCAGTATGTTTCCAGTCCAACAAGGAAGGATGCAGTGCTGGATCTAGTTTTGGGGAATGAGGTGGGACAAGTACAACAGGTTTCTGTACGTGAGCACCTAGGAAATTGCAATCACAATATAATTAGATTCAGAGTAATTATGGAAAAGGATAAGGTGAAGACACTCAACTGGAAGAAGACTAATTTCAGTGAGTTAAAACGGGACCTAGCCAAGGTGGACTGGAAAGAACAATTGGCAGGTAAAACAGTTAACGAGCAGTGGGCAGTCTTCAAGGAAGAGATAGTTTGGGCACAGGTCAAAAACATTCCAACAAAGATAAAAAGTAGGGCATCCAAACCTTCCTGGATGACTAGGGCAATTGGGGTTAAAATAAAACGAAAAAAGGAGGCTTATGACAAGTGTCAGGCCCAAGATACAGAGGTCAACCAAGCAGATTATAGGAAGTGTAGGAGAGAACTGAAAAAGGAAATTAGAGGGGCAAAACGATTGCATGAGAAACAGTTAGCGGGTAATATTAAAGGAAACCCTAAGGTATTTTACAAACATATTAAGAGTTAAACATTGGTCAAGGGTAGGGCCAATTAGGGGCCAAGGAGGAAATCTTATTGTGGAGGTAGAGGGCATGGCTGATGTACTGAATGAGTACTTTGCCTCTATCTTCACAAGAGAAAAGGATGCAGCCAATGCTACAGTATTGGAGGAGAGGGTAGAAGAAATGGGTAGGATTAGTATAAACAGAGAGAAAGTACTAAAAAGGTTGATGTCGCTCAAGGTAGATAAGTCACTCGGTCCGGATGGGATGCATCCCAGGTTATTAAGGGAAGTACGGGAGCAAATAGCAGAGACTCTGGCGACAATCTTTCAATCTTCCTTGAACACAGGGGTGGTGCCAGAGGACTGGAGGGTTGCTAATGTTACTCCCCTGTATAAAAAGGGGCAGAAGGACATGCCTGGTAACTACAGACCAGTCAGTCTAACGTCGGTAGTGGGCAAACTTCTAGAATCTATAATCAGGGACAAGATAGATCTTCACTTAGAAAGATATAGGCTGGTAAAGGACAGCCAGCATGGATTTGTTAAAGGCAAATCTTGCCTTACAAATCTGGTAGAATTTTTCGATGAGGTAACGGAATGGGTGGACGAGGGTAGCGCAGTTGATGTAGTTTACATGGACTTTCAAAAGGCATGTGACAAATTGCCGCATGAGAGACTTATTAGGAAAGTAGAGCCCACGGCATTAAAGGGACAGTGGCAGCGTGGATCCACAACTGGCTGCGAGACAGAAAGCAGAGACTTGTGGTGAGTGGCTGCTTTTCAGACTGGAAGGAAGTGTGCAGTTGCATTCCCCCAGGGATTGGTATTGGGACTACTGCTCTTTTTAATATACTGTATATTAATGATATGGACTTGGGTGTAGGGAGCACAGTTTCCAAGTTAGCAGATGATACTAAGTTAGGGAGAACAGTAAATAGTGAGGAGGATAGTAGCCATCTGCAAGAAGATATAGACTAAATGGTAAAGTGGGCAGACACATGGCAGATAAAGTTTAATGCCGAGAAGTGTGAGGTGATACATTTTGGTAGAAGAAATGAGGGAAGGCAATATAGGCTAGATAGTACAATTTTAAGGGGTGTGAGGGAACAGAGAGACCTGGGGATTTGTGTTAGTGACTCTTTGAAAGTGGACAGGTAGACAAAGCCGTTAAGAAGGCATATAGGATACTAGGCTTTATAAATAGGGGGAAGGGGACAAAAGTCAGGAAGTGCTGACTAACCTCTATAAAAGTTTGGTTAGGCCTCAGCTGGAGTACTGTGTACAATTCTGATCACCACACTATAGAAAGGATGTTAAGGCATTCGAAAGGGTGCAAAGAAGGTTTACTGGAACGATACCTGGATTGAGGGACTTCAGTTATGGGGAAAGGCTAGATAGGCTAGGTTTATTCTCTCTAGAACAGAGAAGGTTGAGCAGAGACCTAATAGAGGTTTATAAAATCATGAGGGGATTCGACAGGGTGAATAAGGAAAAACTGTTTCCACTGCTGGGCGAATCTGTGACTCGTGGTCACAGATTTAAAATAGTTTCAAAACGAAGCAGAGGGGAGATGAGGAGAAATTTTTTCACTCAGCGGGTTATTCTAATCTGGAATGCATTGCCTGAAAAGGTGGTGGAGGCCGATTCGATAACAGCTTTTAAAAGAGAATTAGATCTTTATTTAGGGAGAACAGGTCTGGGCAGTGGGAATGAGTTGCTCTTTTCAAAGAGCCGGCACAGACTAGATGGGCCGAATAGCCTCCTTTTGTGCCATAAAATTCTATGATTCTAGCATTGCTGCTGACACCAACCATTGCTGGTGATGACATTGGCTTGACTTGTGCGTTCCCCCTTCTCCGTTTCTCTCACCCCTCCCGTTGTCTTTTTGCAGCACAAATGGACGGGCCAGAGCTCAGACAGTTACCCTCTGACCTTGGATAACCAAACCACCTCCACGGGAGACTCCAACCCTGACCTGGTTATCCGGCAGGGAGTGCTCCACAACGGAGTCAACTACACTTTCACCTTGACAGTCACCGACACGGAAAAGCACAGCTCTGGCTTCTCCAGCATCATGCTGACCCCTAACTACCCACCCAGTGGAGGGGTCTGTGCTGTGAAACCAGACAGCGTCTTCTACTTGCTGGAAACCGTAGTCAGCGTCAATTGCACAGGTAACAACAACAACAACTTGTGTTTTTATAGCTCCCTTCACGCTGGACGGAGTCTAGGAGCACTTCATTGAGTATACTCTCAATAACAACAAAATTAGATTTATAGCGCCTTTCACGTCGGGAGGACGTCCCAAGGCGCTGAACTGTCAGGGTTCAGAACCCGAGCGTGGGGGAGGGTTAGGGTGGGAGGAGGGGAGGGAGAGAGGTGGGAGGGTGGCGAAAAGCACAATCGAAAATGAGAGTCTTGAGACCGGTGAGGGAGGAAGCGAGGTGCAGGGACTGTTCAATGGGGTTCCAGAGTGTGTGCGGGCAGAGAGGCTGAAAGCCCAGCCACCGATGGTCGGGCGGATGAAAGCAATTGACTGTACAGTATATTTTGTGGGTAACACAAAATTGTAAGAGAGATATGGATTAAGAAGGCACGTGTGTGCAGATGATGATAATAATACTTGCATGCCTGATCACATCGTCAAGACGTCTCAAAATGCATCACCGAACATACTTTGAATTGACTACCGGTATATGTATATTTTGTGTGTGAAATACAGCATTCAAATTATTAATAATATCAATGAATATTATGAATAACTGATTATGCATTGAAATATCAATACTATCTGGATTTGGAAATGTAATTCTGTCGTTCAGGATGGCTGGATGAGGATGGAGGCTTTGATCAGCTGATCTACTCGCTGATCGCACTGAGCTGTACGGACGGTTCCGCCATTTGCCATCGGTTCCACCTGTACCGTGGGGTCAGGTCCTCCTTCAGTGCGTTAGTGCCAGCGGGAACCCAGGGCGGGACCTCGGCCGTCGGCATTGTGGTGGAGGTGGAGGATCTGCTGGGCGCCAAAACCACAGCTGTGAACAGGTAACGCTGAGAATGGTCCAGCTGTGGTTACAGAGCTTTGAGCTTTGACATCTGGCGATTCATCCGTAACCTGTTGTGTGAGTGTGGCTGACGGGCGGCTGACCACAGCTGGTGATGATAATAATAATCCTTGCATTTGATGTAGCACTTTTTCACGTCTTATCAATGTCTCAAAGCGCTTCACAGAATATACTGTAAAGTGAATTGGCTGTATATTTGTGATCCCATTGCACATGGTGCACTTTGTCTCTAACTCATTCTTTTCCTTGAAAATATTTGTCCTCCCAAAAGGATGGACAGTGTTCCACCTTTGGTGATGGGTTGGTGCGGTGGGGGGTGTGGGAATGGTGCTTGGGGAGGTGGATGGGGGAGAGGTTTGCCTCACTTGTTAGAGGTTACTAAGTTAACAGGGTGACTGATTCATTTATAGATAAAAGTAACGATCTTTTCAAAGCTGAACCATCTTTGATGGATTCACTCGTATGTACGGTAGTTGGACACTACCTTGCGTCAGGAGGTCTATATAAATGCAACCTGTTGTTGTTGTTCCCTCCCAAGAAGAAAGCATTTACCCTGAATTTACCCCAATCCCACTGTGATGTGAGCACTGTACTCAGCTGTTATTGAGAAGATGGTCTGTGGCCTCAACTAGGAGCTGGCTCTCAGCGGCAGCATCTTGACACTTGGCAATAATAACTAAAGCTTTTGGAGATGTTTTCAAAGTACTGTATAAGGCACTATAAAAATGCAAGTGCAATGTATATTTTTTTTAATTTGGTTGTTTCCTCCATTCCTTCACACAAAAACACAAGAAATGGCTCCCGAGGGAGACAGCGGAAGCAGAAAATGTTGTTTGTTTCAAGACCAAATTAGATAGATTTCTGCCGGAAAATCGTGTCTCTGGATACAGTATACATACTTTACAGTTTGTCAAGCCACCGCCGAGATGGTGGTGGGCGAACTAGATGGGCCTTGGTCTTCTTTTCGTCGCGCAAATTCTTATATTCTTGCACACAGGACGCTGACGGTGCTAATGCCAGAATTACCACCAGGCTTCCATAACATGACCAGCTGGTTGAAAAGCAAGAGCCAGCGGGAGCTGTGGGGTCTGATGCAACAGGGCAATCCCAGCCGGGTCATCCAGTACTCCATCGCTCTCCTCACTGCTCTGAATCAGGTACGGATTCAACAGGGTCTTTTCGAAGGTATCTCTGTCCCTTGAGATGTGTTTGTTTTGCTTCAGGTGAGCAAATAGCCGGTGACTATTCTCTGCTGGTGAAATTTCCTTCTCTGTTGGTGAAATTTCCTTCTAACCTCTCTCCTATTTGTTCTGATAATAATCATTGAGAATCTGCCTCCCACCCACCATCCCTTTTCCCCTTCCCAGACCCTCACCAGACCTGGGTTTAACCTTCAGCAAGGTGGAAGTGAGCGGTGGGGGGGGTTTGTGTGCAGGTTGAACATTGGCACAGGCTAGATGGGCTGAATAGCCTGATTGCATGGAATGTCACCGGTTAACTCCACGTAACCTTTCTGGTTTGACACTTGGCTTTCAGAACAATGGGGTTAGCAAGCAGGACGTGTACGAGAGGATCTTGATTCGCAGTAATGTAACACTTGCACTGACGTCTCTACATCTAACCACAGTGGAAGACGTGACCCAGCTGAGCGCAGCCATGGCACAGTGTGCGGTATGTAACCAACTCCTTCCCTGTCTCTAACAGCACGCGGGTAGAGGACAGACCTGGATCTAGCTACAGAGACATTCGCACGTCCCTGATATCAGATACTTTCAGGTCATTTGGCAAAATACTAATGATAAACCTTGCATTTGATATAGCGCTTTTCACATCTTATCGACGTCTCAAAGTGCATCACAGAATATACTGTAAAGTGAATTGACTGTATAACAACAACAAATTACATTTATAGAGCGCCTTTCACGTCGGGAGGACGTCCCAAGGCGCTGCACAGGAGGCGTGTGACCCGAGCTGGGAGGGGAGTGTTTGGGAAGGGGTGAAACACGAAGGGGAGGTAAAAGAGTTCGGGGTGGAACAGAAGGTACGATCGAAGAGGAAAGTCTTCAAACCGGCCTTGAAAGAGGAAAGGGAAGAGGAGGGATTGAGGGATTGCATTCCAAAGGGTGGGAGCGGAGAAACTGAAGGCCCGGCCTCCGATGGTGGGGCGGTTCGGGCGGGGAGCTTGGAGCAGGCCAAGTCCTGTTGAACGGAGGGTCCGGGTGGGCGTGTAGGGGGAGAGTAGATAGGTTAAATAGGGTGGGGCAAGGCCGTGTAAGGCCTTGTAGGTGAGGACGAGGATCTTGAACTCGATCCTCTGGAGGATGGGGAGCCAGTGGAGACGGGCGAGGGTGGGGGTTATGTGGTCGCGGAGGCGGGTGCGGGATAGTACATGGGCTGCAGAGTTTTGGATGGCCTGCAGCCTGTGAATGGAGGAACTGGGGAGGCCGACGAGGAGAGAATTTCCGTAGTCCAGCCGTGAGGTGATGTATGCGTGCACAAGTGTTTCGGCAGCGCGGGGGGGTAAGATAATTACGGAGCCTGGCAATGTTGCGCAGGTGGAAATAAGCGGTGCCGGTCAAGGCGCAGATGTGGGGGAGGAAGGAAAGTTTTTGATCGAACATGATGCCGAGGTTCCTGATTGGCTTTGTGAGGTGGAGAGTACAGCCTTGGATGTTGAGGCTGGCAGTGCCCGATGTGCGGAGGCGTTGGCTTGAGCCAATCATGAGGGCCTCGGTCTTACTCACGTTCAATTGCAAAAAGTTGTCCCTCGTCCACGACTCGATGTCAGACAGACATGCTGTCAGAACATCGATCGTCTGGGGGTTGAGGGATGAGGCAGAAAGGTACAACTGGGTGTCGTCCGCATACATGTGGAAATTTACCCCATGTTTGCGGATGACGTCGCCCAGAGGGAGCGTGTAAAGGGTGAAAAGGAGGGGACCGAGGACAGAGCCCTGAGGGACGCCGTGAGAAACTGTGCGGGGGTTTGAAGAAAAACCATTGGAAGAAACAAAATGTAAACGGTGGGTCAAATAAGAGTGGAACCAGTCAAGGACTGTGCCTTGAAGGTTGAGGTGGGAGGAAAGACGTTGAAGGAGGATGGTGTGATCGACTGTGTCGAACGCAGCAGACAGGTCAAGGAGGATGAGGAGGCAGAGGGAGGCCTGGTCACAGGCGGTTAGGATGTCATTTGTGACCTTGACCAGGGCAGTTTCTGTGCTGTGGATAGGGCGGAAACCTGATTGGAGGGGTATAAGTGTGGGCGAAACACGGCAGCCAATTGCGCACAGCAGTGTCCCTCAAACAATCATGGATTGAAATGACCAATTTTATTATTGTGTTGTTTTTTGGACGGGTTGTTATATTAAACTATGCGTTTCAAAGAGAACAGCAGACAAATGGGGGGTTGTCGGCAGCCTGACACACAGAGAGACAGGCAATGGCATACAGACTAGGTTGTACAGAATGACACATGACAGACAACAGAAAAACAGGCTTGGGGTACACAGATATAGTGTGTAAGGTGAGGTGCATTGGGTGAAGCAAAGCAGCCAGTCAGTGACACAAACAATGCCACTCAGGCTGGGATGTGTCAGACACTTGCAGAGGTTTATTCACTGTGGAGAGTTTGTCCATTGAGGCCCGTTTCTCCTGCAGGCTTTTCCCAAGGAGCTTGTTGGTGAGGAGGGCCTGAGGGAGAGCCTGGCGATGACCGGGAGGATGATTGACATCATTGGTAACCAGACTGGCCAGGGGACAGCAACACCCACCGCAGCCGGAACAAACATCCTGAGACTACTGGGTACCCAGCGCAAGCCCTCCCTCCCCTCCCTCCCTCCCTCCCCTCCCTCCCTCGCTCACTCTGACCTCTGACCTCTGACATGTGAACAAGGAGCAACACAAACAAAAAACCCTTGTTGCCCATGTGGCATCCCAAGCCCAGCCCGCTCCTCAGCAATGGGCAACACATGGAGATCTTACCATTAGTGGGGAGAGATAGAGAACTGCTGCCATTTTCTTTTCCGAACTTCCTCCCCATGGAATGGCCAAAGCACATCTTTTGCTCCCTTTTCCTTCACCATCGTTCACCTTCCACCAACATTGAGATCCCAAATTGGCTTTGAGTTACGAAGCTGCGTAACTTGGGTGTGTTGGAATCTCCGTGTGTGATAGTTTTTAAGATATCGCTGATGGACCATAGTCAAGGCACATAAATAGCAGCTGTGTTTGTGTCCAAAAATACTCAGTGTGAGTCAGCTGGGTGTTAAGCCAGTCTGGCTGATCTAACGTCAACAGTGCCATGGAGTACTGCAGATCTGCCTGGATCAGGAGCCAGCTTGTCAAGACCGTCACAGAGAATAGAACGTGATTCCAAGAACATTGGATGCATCATCTTGGAGCCAGCTTAGTCCCAATGAGACCCTGATTACTCTCTCCCACCCAACCCTCCCCAATCCCAGTTATTTAACTTGATAGCAATTGCTCTGAAGCACTGTTGAGAAGTCATAATCATAATAATAATCCTTGCATTTGATATAGCGCTTTTCACATCTTGTCGATGTCCTAAAGCGCTTCACAGAATATACTGTAAAATGAATTGACTGTATATTTGTGGGTGAATCACGGCAGCCAATTGCACACAGCAATGTCGCACAAACAGTCGTGGATTGAAATGACCAAATTTATTATTGTGTTTTTTTTGTACGGATTATTATTAGGCGTGTGGTATAATAATAATAATAATAAGAAGAATCCTTGCATTTGGTATAGCCCCTCATCACATATTCGAGGCATCTCCAAGCACTTTGTAGGCATGTACTGTAAAGTGAATGGACTGTATATTTGGGGATGAAAGTAATGAAACTGTTTCCTTCTTTGTGCAGGAGGGGCATTGGCAGCGGTAGACGGGGCTCACAATGACACAGAGCCCCAAGCAGGTGGTGAGATCACGTCCGCCTCCATCTTCCAACTGACGACCCGGCTGATGAAGTCGCTGATGCGCTCGCGGGTGCTGAACGAGGAGCCGCTGGCTCTCTCCGCCTCCGGGATCGAGGTGCAGGGCAAGCGCACAAACCCCCTAAACCTGCTGTGCTCGCGGTTCGGCCACGGCTGCCCCTTCCACGTCCCCGAGGCCCTGTCCCGCCAGCTCTCCAGGAACCGCGAGGTAGTCCAGGTGCTGGTCAACATCGGGGTTAACCCCTTCCTGGCCGGAACCATCGGCAACTACAGCGTCTCCACCCGCGTGGCGTCCATGGAGTTCACCACGCCCGGCGGGGCGGGCATACCCATCAGCGACCTGCCTAGCGACCGGTCCATTCATGTCATATTGGCGAACAACAGCACCAAGGGGCACCGGCTCAACAACAGCACAACCGTGTCCATCGCTGCCGGAGAGTGGATGAATTTTACCGTCAGGCCTGCCAACGGCAACCGAGCCGCGGGGCTTTATGTTCACCTAACGCTCACCGCGCTGGGTAAGTGTGAGCGTACCTCACCGGATGCGCTTAAACCAGGTGATGGGTTTCCGCCGGTGTCAAGACACCCGAACGCGAAAAACTAAATTATTTAAAACGCAGAATTCATTTGGGAAAATTGTACGATTCGCTCGGATCGAGGAGCAAGATTAGTTTTGAGAAGCGCAATGAAAAAATGTCTTCCAAATGAGGAGAAGTGAGATTCTCCCAGTTCCCTGGCCAACCATCGCCCAGGTAAAATCAGTCGCTGGCTTCATGGCTGGTTATGGGATGTTGCGGTGTGCAAATTGGCCGCCTCGTTTGCCTGCTAGTACGTAGTTGCTATGATTTCACAGTAAAATCATGCGTTTTATACGCCTGCACAATGTGATAAGGCGTTACATCAAATACAATGATCAACCCGAATTGAAGCATTTGCCTCAATTCTGTGCTGTTGTTCATTCGAAGACAAAGTGGCTAAGATTAGGTGGGATCCACGACAGCCTTCGTTCGACATTCCGGGGTCAGTGATTCTCTCCGCACCACTACCTACTACCTCCACTCAGCTGGCTCTTGCCTTCTGCTCGTCCCTCGTCCACTGTGCCTTCAACTCCGAAGCTTTGGAACTCTCTCAATCCCTCCGCCTTGCTTTCTCCTTCCCCTCTTTTAGATGACGGCTGAACGCTTTCCTCTTAGACGGTGCTTACGGTCACCTCTACCCTCCCCCCTGTCTTGCCGTCAGGCTCCGCCACTCTCAAGTCCGACATGACAGGCGCTCTATAAAAGCAATTTTGTTTTTGTTGGTAAGCCGTCCGAATCGCTCTCACAGGGCGCTCGCTTCACTGTTGTTGATTTCACAAAACAGAGCTTCGGACGCTGCTTAATCTCCAAATCTTTTGGAATCTTCCTGTTTAGATTCCGGAGGCGAAGGTGACCCGAGTCCTTTTGTGTACATCCGTGTTCACAACGTTTCTTCCTGCGAGGAGCCGCTGTTCAATGCGACGAAGGAAATTGCTCAGCCGACCGGTGGCAGACACGCCAGCAATGAGCACACAGTCTTCCTGTCTCCCGAGTCAGTGGATTAATGCCACCCTCGTGTGTTTGCCAGGGCTCCGTCGCAGCGGGCAGCGATCCGCCAGTGCTGAGTGACAATCGATTTATCATTGTGCCCCCCACACACACACACACACACACACACACACCACAGGTAGTCCATGCTGCATCACAGCAGCCACTTCCAAGAGAAAAATCAACAAATAATAGCAATATCTTCCACTCACTGTGTACAGTGATTTTCACAGAGGGTAGTGTGTCTCAGTGCTTTACAGAGAACAGAGAGGAAGTTTACAATGGGTAAGGAAGGAGGTGACTGACAGCACACAGCAACTGGAGAGTCAGAGGCTGAGGCGGATGGATTATGTGGTCGAGTTCCAAAGAGAAAGGGCTTCGAGTCTGAAAACTAGCGCCTTTAAATGCGGCAGAACAGGGGATCATTTGGGGGCTCGGACCGAGTATTCCTTTGTTTAACTTTATTCTCTACTGTACCGGGGATGGTTTGGCTGACTGCCCTAACGCGCTGCACTGTGTTCCTGTTTTATTCCAGGCTTTACGACACGACAGCGCCGTACAACATCAACGTGTTGAGCTGCTTTTCGTCCGTGCCAGTGAACGTGTCCATCGCTGTGTATACTTCGCTCTGTCAGTATTTTGACCTTGAGCACCTGCGGTGGAGGACCGACGGGATGGTGCCCACACACAGGACCACACCAGGAGAGGCCGTGTGTCTCACTCGGCACCTGACAGTCTTCGGGGCGAGCGTGTTTGTCTCCCCAGAAGCTGTGGAGTTTCTCCCTCCTGTACGTACTCTAGGTTTCTGCTCCCCGCAGTAAGTGTCGAGTCTCGTGGCTTTCATCAGGCCCAGGGCAGGGTTTATGCCACAAGATTCCACTGAACTGAATCAATGCATTGGGTGTGGGGATGTCTCGGGGAGAGGAGACATTGGATGTGGGGATGTCTCGGAATCAGATTCACAAACGGAATGGGGGGATCCGTTTGTGAATCTGGAGCTGTAGAGTGTGACTGGAAAGACTCACGGGTTCTCTTTCCATGGGACCCAAGGACCTGGGATTAAGTTAGTCAGTTAACTGATTAAATGTAGTTAATAGACATTTTTTGAGCCACAAAAGCAGTGTTGAAGTTGTGGTGTTTCTTTTAACAAACTCAGAGGTTCATGATGTTGAGCACTGGATAAAAGTGATTCGAACTCAGCCGATAGGATAATAATAATAATAATCCTTGCTTTCGATATAGCACCAAACTTCGCTCCCCCATTACCCCAGTCCTTGCCAGACTTCACTGGCTCCCTATCTCCGAGAGGATCGACTTCAAGATCCTCAACCTTGTTTTTAAGTCCCTCCACTCCTCTGCACGCCTCTACCTTTTTGATCTCCTCTCTCCCCATATCAGTTCCCGTTGCCTTTGCTCCACTGGGTCTGGCCTCCTCCATGTCCCCCAAATCCTCCGCTCCACCCTCGGCGGCCGTGCCTTCAGCCCCTACGCCCCGAGGCTCTGGAATTCCCTTCCTCACTCCCTTCGCCTCGCCCCCTCTCTTCCCAGTTTCAGGTCACAGCTGAAGACCTTTCTCTTCGACCCCGCCTTTGGTCACCTTTCTACCTCTGCCCCTGGCTCGGTCCCGGGATCCGCTATTGTGAAGCGCTCTGAGACGCCGTCCGGCGTGGAGGGCGCTATATAAATCAAAGTTGTTGTTGGTTGCCTTAACACGTCTTTGGACGCCTCAAAAGCGCTTTGAAAAATTTACTGTAGAGTGAATTGACTACATTTTGTGGATGAACCTATGAGGAGCGAGACAGTTCGGTGTCTCAAAGGGTGTTTGATGCCTGATTCAAAACCACTGCTTGGTTGTGATGACACATGACTGTCTCTTAGTTTCACCTTTGCTTTCCCAGGCCAACCGGCCGGCTCGGAACCCGATTGTGGTGATCACCTGCGCCTTGGTATTTGCCGTCTACGTAGCGATGGCCCTGATTTCTCATAAACTGGATCACATCGACATCAACCGTGTTGGCATCATCCCTGTATGTGGGCAGCATGGGCGCTACAAGTATGGCATCATGGTGAAAACTGGCTGGTGCAAGAACTCGGGTAGGACACACACACACACACACACACACACACTAAAACGCTATGCGTAGACTGAATGAATATGTCGAGGGACTTACAGACCAGGAAGCTTCCCTCTTTGACCCTTGGGTCTGTGGTGGTTTTTTGGGGGAATGGTCAGCCAAGTGTCTGACACAAGCGGAAACCTATCACTGTGCTTTAAGAGTACTGTATACCAAACCAAGCTGAGAATTCCACACATCCCACCTGCACAGGGAAATCCCAGAGATAGATTGCTGCGATGGAGGGCGTGCTCTCCCTGGAGAGACGCATCTTGCCTTACCTAATTCCGGAAAGTATTTGGGGAAATACTTTAAAATAAATACAGTAATAATAATACTATAATAAAAAATAGTGTTATCTGTGCTGAGGTTTCTCGGCTGGGCTGACTGTGAGGGATGGACTGGCTCTTTACAGGAAGAGCTACGACTGTTTGTGTCTCAAAGAGCTTCACAGAATATACTGCAAAGTGAATTGACTGTATATTTGTGGGCGAAACGTGGCAGCCAATGTGTGCAATTGGCTGCCGCGTTTCGCCCACAAATATACAGTCAATTCACTTTGCAGTATATTCTGTGAAGCTCTTTGAGACATCGATAAGATGTGAAAAGCACTATATCAAATGCAAGGATTATTATTATTTATTATTAAGAGTAAAGCATGTTGCACCCGTGTGATGAAGTGGGTTTGAGCCTGATGGCGTTTACCCGTAAAGTATTACTCTCGTAGCTGTTCTTATGTTATTCCTGTCCTGCAGGGACCACGGCACATGTAGGTATCAGTCTGTATGGATTGAACAAGAGTGGATCCCGGCACTTGGGCAAGGAAGGAGCCTTCCAGAGGAACAGTCTGGACGTCTTTCAGATCGAGACGGACACGATCCTGGGAGAGATTTGGAAAATCCGAATCTGGCATGACAACACGGGTGGGTTTGACGGGAAACTGACAGAGACACCTCCTGACTAGTGTAGCCTCCTGAGGAATTTGAGTTTAATTTCTGAAAGAAACAGTGCAGCAAACACCAGCGCAATCTGTGCAGGACACAAATCAACCCTGTGATGTAGAAACTTTGCAACGTGTTTTGAATAGGAATTGTGCAGGGCAAAGCATTTGGCGGCTGAGTAGTCAAAAAGGAACCCTTACGAAAATGGGTCATAGAATCATAGAGTCCTGTAGCTCAGTGGTTAGAGCCCTCGCCTTCCAAGCGTGAGACCTGAGTTCAATTTCAGGCAGATGAGGGCAAAACCTTGGGCAAGTTTCCTTACTCCACATGCCTAAAAATAATCCCTACAAAAAAAAACAATAATAAAATTGGTCATTTCAATCTAGGGCTGTGTGCGAGGACACTTCTGTGCACAGTTGGCTGCCGCATTTCGCCTACAAGTATATAGTCAATTCACTTTATTGTATATTCTATGAAGCGCTTTGAGATGTCTAGAAGATGTAAAAGGGGCTATACCAAATTCAAGAGTATTAGTATTATTTATAGAATAATGGAAATTTGCATCACAGAAAGAGGCCATTTGGCCCTTTAAGTCTCCACGGGCTTTTACTTTCAATCCTCCTGCCTTACCCTATTCCCAAAGCCCTTCAAGCATCTTAAACACTCAAACAAGAACAGAAATCGCTGGGAACACTCAACAGGTCAGGCAGCATCTATGGAGAAAGGAAAGTGAGTCAACTTTTCGGGTCCACGCCTGTTCGTCAGCACTGGGGAGTGTTGGGAGGGAGAGACTTTTAAGGACGAACAGAGAGTGGGGAGGCAGGGCAAGGAAGACAAAGGAGAAAACGGGGTGGAGGACAGGAGATGATGGGTTAAAGAGATGTTCATGCTGTAAAACAAAATGGGGGGGATTTGCAAGTTCTTGAACACTCATACACTTTAACCTTCGTGGACTCCTATATTTTCAGGTCAGTGGCACAGGCGCGGTTGTCCACTTGTACATTACAAAAAGTATGTTTCTAACTGCAATCTATGTTTTTTTTTAAATTGCTCTTCCAACAAAGGTGTGCGGAGCAGTTTGCGCCTGTGCCATATTGATGATGTTTGCTGTGTTGTGTTTGGGTGTGCGGTGCCCTCTGCAGGTCTGGCCCCTTCCTGGCAGTTAGAGCATGTCATTGTTTGGGACAAGCAGACAGACAGCATGTACTTCTTCCTGGTGCGTGATTGGCTCTCAGTAGAGAACGAGAAGAACGAGGGGATGGTGGAAAAGGAGGTGCTGGCAGCTTGTGAGTACCCCATGCCATCGTGGGAGAGACAATCGTTCCTAGTATCTGGCTTAACAACAGCGTAGCCTAGCTCTGTTGGTAGCTCTCTCGCCTCTGAGTCAGAAGGTTGTGGGTTCAGGTCCCACTCGGAACTTTGAACTCACAGTCTAGGTTGACGCTCCAGTGTAATTCTGGAGGAATGCTGCATTGTCGGAGCTACCGGCCTTCAGGTGAGAGATGAAACTGAGGTCCCATCTGCTTGTTCCTGTAGCTCAGTAGTTAGAGCACTCGCCTTCCAAGTGTGTGACCTGAGTTCGATTCCAGGCAGGTCAGGGCGAAAGCTTGGGCAAGTTTCCTTACCCCTCACGCCTAATAATAATCCCTCAAAAAAAAACAATAATAAAATTTATTATTTCAATCTATGGCTGTTTGTGGGACACTGCTGTGCACAATTGGCTGCCGCATTTCGCCCACAAGTATATAGTCAATTCACTTTATAGTATACAGTATTCTATGAAGCTCTTTGAGATGTCTAGAAGACGTGAAAGGGGCTATATCAAATGCAAGGATTATTATCGTTAAAGATCCCACGGCACTATTCGAAAAGAGAAGGGCGTTTGGTCGCTGAGTTAACACCTGTTTATGGGACATTTAAAGTGCAAATTGGTGCCATGTGCAACTGCAAATACACAGATATTGCACTGCACAGTAAAATCCCTGTGAAGCGCTTCAACATCTCCCAGGGTCATGATAAAGTGCTGTATGAAATGCAAGGAATCATTATATCATAAGTTTTTCTGTAACTTTCTACAGCATCTTTCACGTAGGAGAACATCTCCAAACAACAGAGGCAGAGTGAGAGCCTGAGGAGGGTGGGAGATGGCGATGGCGGGATGGGTGGGGGTGGGTGAGGGTAGTGGGGTGGGTTGGGGGGTTGCGGGTGGGTGTGTTAAGCAGGAGGCAGCCAAAGAACGATGAGCCTATGTTTTTAAGGCTAATTACTGTTGAATCAGTGAGCTGCTTTCAGTGCAGTCCCGGGGCTCAGTTCACCATCTGTGAGTAGACGACGTTTAGGTAGAAATGAGCTTTGCTGGCCTTTCTGTGTCATCTATTGTGTATGTGTGTGTCTGTCTGTCGGTCTTTTTTTGTCCTAGGCCCCCAGGAACTCCGCAGTTTTTCCCGTATTTTCCTCTCCCAACTAAAGCGGGGAATGTCGGAAAAGCATATCTGGCTGTCAGTCTGGGACCGTCTGCCACGGAGTCGCTTCACCCGGGTCCAGCGTGTCACGTGCTGCGCTCTGCTCCTCTACCTGTTCCTCGCCGCTGCCACTGTGTGGTACGGAGCCGTTGGAGTCAACGGTAAAAGGTCTGAAACGCTCGCTTAACTACCTGCGATCTGCCCGGGTTCATCCTGTCCCCCCAACAGCCATGGTGGGTTACAGCACCCCTCACGTCGGAAGGAACGTCCTCAGGCACTGACTGGACAGTTAAGGGTTTGCGCCCAATTTGGGAGTTTGGAATCCAGAGGGTTGGAGGGTGGGAGGAGTGGGGCTGTCTAACGCTTTGGTACGTCCTCCTGACATGAAAGGCGCTGTACAAATGTCAGTTGTTGTTGTTGTTGTGAGCAGTGCTGAAGCTGTGAATTCCCACAGTCCATGCAGTGAGCATCAGCTCGCTGATAGTAAATGGTCATCAACGCCCCCCCGCCTTGTCCCCCCCCCCCCCCCACCACATACATAAGTTATATCTCTCTTTCTATTAAACGTTCAAATGTTCTGACATCGGGTGGTTATTACTGTGCAGCATTTCAAGTTGAATTAATTATTTCAATTTAAAACGTTGCACGAGCAATCAATGAAAAGATAGATCAGCTCCATCAGCGCAGGCTGTGAGCCGTTGATTGCGACTTCTGTTTGGGTTTCGGGTGTAAGGAGCTCTATGTTTCAGCTTTACCGTTAGTTTTGTGTGGCAAGTTAGAGTATTCCCCACAGGGAGGCGGTGTGGGGGAGGAGATATCTCACTCTCTGCTGGAACCCCTCCCAGCAGCCAATCGTCAGTGTAGGGGGAGGTCAACAACAACAAGTTAGATTTATGTAGCGCCCTCCAGGCCGAACGGCATCTCAGAGCACTTCCCAATAATGGATCCCGGGGCTGAGCCAGGGGGAGGGGGAAGAAGGTGACCGAAAACGAGGTAAAAAAGTAAAGTCTTTAGCCGAGACCTGAAGGTAGGAAGAGAGGGCGCAAGGCGAAGGGAGTGAGGAAGGGAGTTCCGCAGCCTCGGAGCGCAGTGGCCTTGTATCTATATAGAAACCCCAGATGCTTCACAGTGGCAGAGCACGGCTCCGAACTGGGGGAGGGGGAGGTAGTCGTAGGTCCTGTCAAACAGGGAGGTCTTCGTGTGCGACCTGAAAATGGGGAAGGAAGGGGCAAGGCGCAGGCAATAGAGGAAGAGTGTTTAAGGGTTTCAGGGCATAGTGGCTGAAAGCCCGGCCGTTTGAGCAGAGGAAACGATTTGCGGGTTGGGGGGGTGGTAAGTAGATCGGAGAGGTCGGGAGACGCCAGGGCAAGAAGGGAATTTGAAAACGAATGTGAGGGACTTGAGATCGACCTGTTCGGTGATGGGGAGCCAGTGGCGCTCGGTCAAGGAGTGAGGGAAGTGAATGAGCTCCAAAAAAAAAAGCTGTGGAGGAATGTGAGGAAACGTGTCTGACATCTGGTGCTTTGCAGAGTGCCTGTGGCGTACCTGGCCACCGTTACTGGGGAAACCGTGGCTGTCGGAATCGTTGTGGCCCTTGTGGTGTTTCCGGTCCACCTGATCTTTACGTTCCTCTTCAGAAGAACCCGCAGCAAGGTAAGAATCGGGGCTTCCTGGCGAGGTGCGCATGGATCTTCACGTGTGTCATTCCTTCGCTCAGTAACCTGTCCATGCTCTCCAGTTACTTGGAGAGTAATCGCGTGAGAAGCGATTTGATCTGTCGAGTTGATCACACACACACACACACACACTGTAGCTGGTGCTGTGCAAGTATCAGGATATTACTGTAGTGATCTCCACTCCATCACACCCACTGCTGATCTCCCAACACACGGCCAACGTAGCACTGCCCAAGGATGATACTAATAATAATGATAATAATAATAATCCTTGCATTTGATAGTGTTTTCCTAGATGTCTCAAAGAATGTCACAGAAAATACTGTAAAATGAATTCATGGTATGTTTGTAGGAGAAACGCGGCAGCCAATTGCGTCCAGCAGTGTCGCACAAACAGTCATGGAATGAAATTACCAATTTTTTTGTGTGTGAGAGATTATGGTCAGACTATTCAGTCTATGTGCCAGGTTAATAATAATCCTTGCATTTTCATATAACCCCTCATCATATCTTCAAGGCTTCTGAAAGCCCTTCACGGAATATACTATGCTCTAAATTGAATTTGACTATATTTTGTGGGCGATAGGTTACTGTGGAAGATCCAGACCCTCCTGCCTTGGAGGCACAGACTGTGGAAATGGACGTGTATTTGGACCCTTTGGAGTTGGGCAGCTCTTCCTTTCTTTCCATCCCCGATGGACTGGACTCTGTCATGGACATCAGCTCTGACAGTTGTGTAAGTACAACAGGACCTCGCTAGCTAGCCATTCTGACAGCACTGAGACATTGGCTAGCAATGGATCCATTCCACAATCCCTTTGCCTTGCTCCTTCCCTTGCTTCCTTCAAGACCCTCCTCTTTGACTGTGCCTTCAGTCACCTACCTACCTCTCTACCCTCCCTCATCCCAACCCTGCCCCCAACCCCCCCTCCCCCACCCCGCCTTTGCTCAGGTCCTGACCCCTGACTGTTCAGTGCCTTGGGATGTCTTCCCGACATGAAAGGGGCTCTATAAAGTAATTGTTGTTGTAGCAATGGTTAGTTTCTCCCCCAACCTCAACACCTTGCCACCTCCTCCCCCTCTTTCACATCACTTTCCCCTTCGACCTTGCTCACTGTCTTCTCCTCTTGTCAGCAATGTCAGGATAAAAACTAGGATCTGTAGGAAAGTGAGTTGCCTGGTTTTAATGTCTCATTTTATATCTGCACAGGACTCCATTGTGAGTAAAAATCTGGACTCTGACCTGGGATTGCCTTCCCAGTTGGGCAGGGAGAGGTACTGGTATTTTATCTTCACATTTACGACTGAGTCAGCTGGGTTGACTTGGGGGGTGTGGGGGGAGGTGGGGAGCGAGAGAGATAGGGGTGACATTTATTGTGGTTTTAACCTTAAAACCACTGACTTTCAAATTTGAGATGGTGTAAAATGTTGGGTGAAGCCTCAATTCCCTTTTCTACGCTAGGCTAAGAATATGCAGCACCTGAAGTTTTAAGATAACAGCCTTATGGTTTAAGAACATGTAGACACAGGTTCTGACTAGCTTCTGATGACCCTTTTATTGTTACCCTGGATTGTTAGTTTGACATTCAATAAGGATTCAGTAAAACACTCTATCCTGTAGGTAATTGTCAGGGGGTAAAATACTAAATAAAAAAGAATAATTTGGACAAGAACAAGCAACAAATCGAGTTTGTATAGCAGCTTTCACATCAAGACAACATCACTAGGTGCTGTACAGTCAGGGATCTGCTCCCAAGCTGGTGGTTGGCATCAGGAGTGGGTGGAGGGTGGGGAGAGTAGGGGAAGGAAGGTGACTAAAGGCACAGTCAAAGAGGAGAGTCTCAAGACAGATCATGAAAAAGGCAAGGGAGGGGGTGAGGTGCAGGGACTGTGGGATGGGTATGTTGGCAGAGAGAGGCTGACCATACTGCTTTGTAGGACACTGCTGTGCGCAATTGTCTACCATGGTTTGTCCACAAAATATAGTCAATTCACTTCACAGATGTCTCGAAGACGTGTTGTATCAAATGCAAGTATTATTATTATTCTAATATGTCATCATATCCTCCTCCCAACCGACAGCTTCCTCAAGTACTGGCCGTCAGGTGACAGTATATTGGACCTCCCAGATCTTCTGAACACTGACTCCTCCTTCACACAAAATAAAGCTTTGAAGAGGAAGAAAGCCTTCCGTAAACTGGGGATAGAAGAGTCACCAACCTCGGATGAGGATCTGCTCTCCTTTTCCATTTCAGACTCTGACGATAGCAGGAGCCTTAAACACAATCAGCTGACGACATCAGGTAAGAGAACAAGAGGAATTCATTCCAGCAGTTTTGTCTTTTTTATATAATTGTAATAATAATAATCCTTGCATTTGACAAAATACCTTCTCACCTTATTGAGACAGAATATATTGTACATGGATTGACGTATTATATCCTCCGTGATTCTTGGGACGTCCTCCTGACACGAAAGGCACTTGACAAATGCACTGTCCTAGTCTGTGACATTTCCCAATTACATGAACATAATGCTAGGTGAGCTATCTCTCTGAGCACACAGTCCTATAAAAGCCTCACTCCAGTTCAAACCGTCCACTGGCAAAAAACATCACTTGTCCGGGGGATAATAATCTCTAGAAAAAAAACACAATAGTAATTTGGTTACTCAACCCAAGACTGTTTGTGGGACTCTGCTGTGTGCGTTTCACTGCCGCATTTCACCTACTTTCCACTGGCGAGTGGGTCAGTAACCCGAGGACACCAATTTTAAATAGTTGCTAAAAGAAACAAAAGGGAGTTGACGTTTGTTCACACAGTGGCCCGGCTACAAATGCAAGTCTTTTTTCTGTGTGTGTGTGTTATTTTTTACAGATGAAGATCTCATAAAGAGTATTGCCGCAGAGGTCTCGAAGAATGAAGGGTCGGACAACGTGACAACAGACAGTGGTCGTTTCTCTCCCAGGGCAGAGGTTGATCTAATCTCAGAAATGTATGTGTTTGGCAAAGCTACAAACCGAGATTGAATGCTTACTCGGGGTAAAACAAATTCTGCCTGGGTCTAGATTTACACTATTAACGTAGCCAACAAGCGTTTGGAGAGATTGATAAACTGGTGGATCCAGTTTTAACTTTGAACCTGTTAACAGTTATCTAGGTGAATAACTTATTTTATTATTATTATTTGTGGAGTACTGTAGCTCAGTGGTTAGATCACTTGCCTTATAAGTGTGAGGCCTGTGTTCGAATCCAGGCAGGTCAGGGCGAAACCTTGGGAAATTTTCCTTACTCCACACACCTAATAATATTGCCCTCCCAAAAAAAAATGCAATAATAAAATTGGTCATTTTCAATCCGTGACTGTTTGTGGGACGTTGCTGTGCACAATTGGCTGCCGCATTTTGCCCGCAAATATACAGTCAATTCACTTTACAGTATATGCTGTGAAGCGCTTTGAGACGTCTAGAGGATGTGAAAAGCGTTATATTAAAATACAAGGATTATTATTTTTATTTTAACTGTCGCTTCCTCACCTGGATGTTGTTGTCTCAGTTTGCAGAGCTCCTGTAGTACATGGTCCAACTCGTGTGAGAAGCTGCCTCACATGGGGCTCCTGCACAAGTCCTTCTCGTTCGTTTCAACTGGATCGACAGTGAGCAGCTTCCTGGCCAGCCTGGACACCAGCCCCAAACCCAGCTCAGCCTTTTCCACTCGAATAGGTGAGGTGCTTCCGTCCTTTACCCACTGATGTGCTCACTGTAAACAGCTCGACTTTAAATGATACAGCATCTGCACGTCAAAAAAAAAATCAGAGAACTTAGAAAACATAGAAACAGGAGTGGGCCATTCAGCCCCTCCAGCCTGTTCCGCCATTCGATAAGATCATGGCTGATCTGTACCTCAAATCCAGTTTCCCGCCCCTTATCGCTTAATACCCTGACCTAACAAATATCTATCTACCTTTGTCTTAAAAATGTGTTCAAAGAAAATATTAAAGGAAGGAAATTTGTTACAACTTGGCTGTGCAGGAAAATGTGCTAGCAAAATCCAAAGTCTTTGTCTTCATGTACTGGTTATATAGATCTACTGAACGTCACCTATGCTTCTCATCGATTTTAATACATAGATCATGCACCCCCCACACTCCTCCCCCTTCTTCCTGATTGTATATATGTGGGTGAAACATGGCAGCCAATTGCATACAGCAGTGCCCACACACAGTCATGGTGTTTAGTTCAATGTGAAAATAAGTTTGTGGAACATTTAATGACGTAAGAACATAATAAGAATTAGGAGCAGGACTAGACCATTCGGTCCCTCGAGCCTGTCCCAAAAACAATAATTATAATAATAATGACAATGTACTTTCACCTTCATTGACTGACTTGATCCGTTCAACTCTTAACCCTAGTTGTTTGTAGAAGGGAATAATATGGACCTTTTTATGGGAAAACAGATGGATTGTTCTCTTGCCTCTTATTCTTTCCCCTGCCCCTGGCTCGACATCGGGCACCACCACTGTTAATGCCTCCAAGATGCCGTCCGTGGTGAAGGGTGCTGTATAATAACACAAGAACATAAGAATTTGCTAGGCAAAAGAAGACCAAGGTCCATTTAGTTTGTCTTCCACCAACCTGGCAGTCGCTTGGCATGCCATGTCCCAAGCTATTTATTTACTATTATATAAATGCAAGTTGTCGCTGTTGTTGAAAAGCAGAAGAAGAATGGGAGACCTTGGGATGTCCGCCCGGCGTGAAATACTCTATATGAATGTAATTTTGTAGTGTATTTGGGCTTCATTGTTTTCATGATGTGCTGTGCGTCGAGTGGCTGGAACTGATGTAGTTATTTCTGCTAATAAGTGCCTTCCATTTGGTGCAGGTGTCTCTAAGAGCCCAAAGAACTGGCTGTTACCACACTGGGTCCTTTATGTAACATACTTGATGTGCTTCCTGCTCATCGCAGTGTCTGTTGGTGTGACCATCACCTACGGAAGGCTGTTCCGCAACAAAGTGGTGCTAATGTGGCTTATTTCTGCCTTCTCCTCCTTCCTGACCTTGTTCTTTGTCTTGGAACCCATCAAGGTAAGAGTATTTGTTTGGAAACATAAGTGCGACGAGACAAAGCTCTCACTCCGTACTCAATTTGTGTATTGTACATTTTTAATTTGAATGGCGTATGTGTCATCTATACAATGTGGATGGTAACCTATATAATAACATAATAATAATCCTCACATTTGATTATACCTTTTATTATACCTTATATCGTTGAGACATCTCAAAGCACTTCAGAATATATGGAGAATAATAGTCATTCACAATCTAGAGAGATAATTATTTTTCAATTTAATGAAATATAGGGTTCAGTTGATCCACATTTATGGAGAAGTGATTATTATGGATTTTAAAGATTTGAGATATTGGAAACAATATATCACTATGAAAGATACTTAAACCCTTGGACTGACTGTTACAGAATCTTGACAAGGTTTTGTTGGCATAGAAAAGTCAAACTGACTGATTGTGTTTGTGTGCAGGTGTTATGTGAGGCCCTCCTACTCGCTTTGGTTACTAAGCCAGTGGACCCTGACGAAGACGATAATTTAGTCGAGGAGCCTCTGATCAAGAAAATGTCCGAAAATATCAGTAAGATTCGACCACCGTACGGATACGGACTGCTTCAGGCCAAAGAGGAAGCGCGCAAAGTGAGAGCCTTGCACATGCTTATGAAGGTAAATTCTGACAGTAGCACAACAGACCAGTTCTTTGAGGAGGTCTCTTTATTTAGGGCTCCTGTGACTAGCGAATACACTGCACACTATTCATTAACTCTTGTTACTCATCATTTAAGTGTCAGTAGGTTGCTTTGTCAGTGCGAGTACGATTGGCGGCTCTAAGAGATGACTCTTAGGTATTTTAGAGGTGTCTCTTTTCCAGAGATTATAATCCCTTTTTAAAAAAATAATAATTTGCTGTGTGCAATTAACTGCCATGTTTCACCCACAAAATATACAGTCATCTCATTTTACAGTACATTCCACAAAGCACTTTGAGGCATCTCGAAGACGTAATAAAGCACTCTATCAAATGCAAGGATTATTGCTATTATTATTGTTTGATTCTGAACTCTTGTCCACTCCTTCCCTATGTTGTACATCATTCCATAAGGCATGACCGAAAAGCCCTAGCTAACTATAAAAATAACAATATTAATAATCTTCGCATTTGATAGAGCCCTTTGCACGTCCTCTAGACGTCTCAAAGCGCTTCACAGAATATACCGTAAAGTGAATTGACTGTATTTTTTGTGGGTGAAATGTGATAGCCAATTGCACACACCAGTGCCCCACAAATAGTCGTGGATTGAAGTTAGCAAATGATTACAGTTTTTTTTTATATAAGAGATTATTATTAGGGATGTAGAGTAAAGAAACTTGCCCAAGGTTTTGCCCTGACTGGATTCGCACACATCTCATGCTTGTAAGGCGAGTGCTCTAACCAGTGTTTGATTCTGGTTAGAGGACTCCATGCAACTATGTACATTACAGTGCTTCCTTAAGCTTTTGCTCTTTGTGTGTTTTCCTTTCATAGAACTGCATTGTGCACACTCTTTTCCTGCTATTGGTGCTCATCGTTAACTATCAGGGATGTTTCCAAAACACCAACGCCCGACTGCTACAGGCTAGTGTTCGACAGTCTGTTATTGGGAGGACTCAGCCTGGACCCAACTTCTCTGCCATCAAGGGGTTGGTGGAATTCCAGAACATCTTGCGCTCTCATTTACCCCTATAACAGCCGTCCCCTTGGACAAGAGATTACACTGACATGTTCGAGCGCGCATTAAAGCTGGCACTGTTTGAATAGAGCAAGGGATTTTCTCCTAGTGTCATGGACAACATCCATCCGGACAGATTTGCTATCCACTGTTTGTGAAAATTGGTTACCACGCTTACGGTCAATAGATTGGACAGCAAATACCCAGCTGAAGAGCTTGGAGACATTTATTATTAAAGGCCTTGTTGTCACA
The DNA here is from genome assembly GCA_035084275.1 of Hydrolagus colliei. Classification (NCBI taxonomy): domain Eukaryota; kingdom Metazoa; phylum Chordata; class Chondrichthyes; order Chimaeriformes; family Chimaeridae; genus Hydrolagus; species Hydrolagus colliei. Next base: position 9,089,075 of record CM068760.1, on the reverse strand, counting down.
TTCAGGGATGGATGATCATTATTCTTATTATCGTCCATGTTTTGCTACTTTCCAGTTTGGAGGAATAGTGTCTCACCGTTGTGTTTCTTTGACAGTGTGGATGATTTCTGGCAATGGGCGGAGGTTGTGTTACTGCCACACCTGTACAGTAACCCTGGATTGACACAGATTGGAGCAGCTCGGCTGAGGCAGCAACGATCCAAAGAGGGTATGACCGTGTTTAACGAGGCAATCCGGGAACTTCAGCAGTGCACTGGGGGGAGGTTTCCCTGACTTCAACGAGAGAATTCTTCTGGACCTGTTAGAAATTTGGATTTATGATAAGTTCCATCCCCACACCACACCAGTCAGTTAGCTCAAAATTGGAACTCAGTGCATTGTTATAAATTGTAAAGTAACTTGCTGTACCTTCAAAACAGTTGATCATATGTTAAAACTCAGTTATGGATTATTAAACTTAATTGTGGAGTCCTGTAGCTGAGTGGTTAGAGCACTCACAAGTTTCCTACTCCACACGCCCAATACTAATCCGTCACCCCACCAAACAAAACAAAAAAATTGGTCATTTAAATCCACAACTGTTTGTGGGACACTGCTGTGCACAATTGGCTGCCACATTTCACCCACAAATATACAGTCAATTCACTTTACAGTATATACTGTGAAGCACTTTGAGATGTCTAGAGGACGAGAAAAGCGCGATATCAAATGCAAGGATTATTATTATCATTATTATTTTATATACACATAACGCAATGTTGTGTATATAACATTTGAAAACGTATCATTTCTGTTGTTCCCCTGTCGTTGGGAAGTCCTCCTGACATGAAAGTCACTACACAAGTGTCATTTTGTTGTTGTTGTCCTAGAGTATTGTCGGCAATTGGCTTCCAATGTGATCCTTGACAATAAACCCTCTGGCACCAGCGTCTGTGGTGTCCTTAGCTTCCTGAGAGCAGAAGCTCCAAACCTGGAGATTGGGTGGAGGGCAGACACCAGCATTGCCAATCGCAGTTGGGTTTATCTGTCGCATGAGTTAACAGGGTAAGAATAATTGCAGCAATACATTTGCCTATATATTTGCGCCCCAACCTTTGGAATTCCATCCCGCAATCCCTCCTCCTCACCCCCCACCTCTAGTCTCCCACCTCAAGACCCTCCTCTTCAGCCGTGCAATCGGTCACCCTCCTTCCCCTCCATTCCCAACCCCAGCTCAGGTGTAAAACACTGACTGTTCAGAGCCTTGGGCTATCCTCCGAATGTGAAAGTACTATACAAATGTAATTTTTGTTGTTGCTGTTGCCTGTATCTGATTTCACACTACATCAAATTCTTTAGTCAAATGATCTTTAAAATATCCTCTCACATAAAATTGCTGGTAGTCACTAACAATATTGCCTTTGTGGTCTATTTTGAATCCATCCACTGCTCTGTATCTAACCTGACATGTGCTTGTACGTGCTTGCTAGAACAGTATAGAGTGACATTCACTGTGTATCTAATGCAGGCTATACTAGTCTTTCAAGTGCTCATTTGGACAGTGTAAAGAACATTATTCTCCATCTATTTCCCCCACAAAACATTCAGTCAATTCACTTTACATTATATTCTGTGAAGCACTTTGAGTTGGCTCAGTGATGTGATAAGATACTTATCACATGCAAGGATGATTATTATCATTATCAATACTATCTAACCCATGAAGTACCTGACCTGTGAGTTGTGTTGTTGAGGCAACCCTCTGAGTGAGGTCTTTGTTCCTTTGTAGACCCTGCTCTTTGACGGTCCCATTGGTCACCCCAAATCCCCTCCTTTCCCTTCACCCTCCCCGGTTCTGAAACACTGACGATGCAGTGGTTTGGGATGTCCTCCTGTTGTGAAAGCCGCTATATAAATGTGATGTTTTTGTTTGTTTGCAGTATTAGGTATGTGGGAGAGATGGGGCTTTATGACAGCGGTGGATATACACAGGAACTTGGCAATGACTTTGGAGAAAGCCGCAGCGTTCTGTGGCATTTACGCAACAACAACTGGATCGATCCAACGTAAGTAACGCTCCAAAGAACAGCTCTTTCATTACACTTATTTTGGCTTGTGGGGATTTGGAATTCAGCCTGAATTAATATCACCAGACAACTTTAACTCACAGATAAGAATCTTTTACTAGGTCTTTATAAATGGGGATAATTTTAGCACTCAGCAAATGGCACTCCCTGGGGGTTATGCTTCCATCAGTTGCCTATTCATTTCAAATCACACACTCTGTCAGGCTCAGTAATCAGACAAGGTAGGACAAAAGAACGCACAAGGAGTTACTCTAAGATGTTTGTGACGCACAAGAGCACAACAACAAATGACATTTGTATAGGGCTTTCATGTCAGGAGGGCATCCCAAAACGCTGGACAGTCAATAATAATAATAGTAACAATTCTTGAACTTGGTATTGCGCTTTTCACATCTTCTAGACATCTCAAAGCACTTCACAGAATACAGTATATTGTAAAGTGAAGTTGCTGCATATTTGTGGGCGAAACACGGCAGCCAATTACGCACAACAGTGTATCACAAACAGTTGTAGGCTGAAATGACCAATTTATTATTGCTCTTTTGATGGATTATTAGGCGTGTGGAGTAAAGAAACTTGCTCAAGTTTCACCCTGTCTTGCCGGGAATCAAACCCAGGTTTCTCGCTTGTAAAGCGAGTGCTCCAACCACTGAGCTACAGGACTCCATCGGAGAGGAGAGACGGGAGAAAATAGGAAGGAAAAATAATAACTAAATAAATAATAGTCTAGAATGGACACCTGAACTGGGAGCTGGGCTCCTTAGAGGTGGAGGGCAGGGAGGACGAGCGGTAGGAGAGTGACCGAAGAGGAAGGTCTTGAGACGGACCTTGAAGGAGGTAAAGGAGAGGGAGGAGCGAAGCGAAGGGACTGGGATGGAGTTCCAAAAGTGTGGTTGTAGACCAAGTTGTTTGGGTCTTTATTTTCCCTCATGTACTGAGCTGTTTTCATCCCACTCACAGGACCAGAGCTGTGTTTGTGGAGTTCACTCAGTACAATCCCAATGTGGATCTGTACGTGGTGCTCACGCTGCTGCTGGAGTTTCCAGCTGTGGGGTCGGTGGCGTCGACTGTTGACATTAAACCTATTTCCGTGATGCGCTCGAGCCAGGGCGCTAACCTGCTGATGGTGATGATGGTAAGTGCTGTACAGCAACTCACAGCCAGAACTCTTCCAAACCAAATGGCTTCAAACAGGCAATCATAGAATTATACACTGAGCCGGCTCTTGGAAAAGAGCTGTCCAAATCAATCCCGCCCACCTGCTTTCTCCCTATAGCCTTCCAGATCTTCACACGCGTGTTGAAATCCACATACTCCCCAGGCACCTCCCTACCTCTCCGATCTCCTCACTCCCCAAACCACCATCCGAAGCCACCTCTCAACGAGCCTCCTGCTGCTCGTATGTTGCACACTCCGGGCCACTATTAGAGGTCGTGCTTTCAGCCACTATGCCCCCAAACTCTGGAGCACTCGCCCTCATTCCCTGCGCCTTGCCCCCCTCTCTTCCCCTTTCCAAGTCCCACGTGAAAACTTTCCTCTTTGACCATGCTTACGGCCACCTCCCCCCAACTCTCCCGCTCGGAGTCAGACTCCACCACTGTTAAGCACTCTGAGACACTGCCCAGCATGGAGGGCACTATATAAGTGCAAGTTGTTGTTGCATAGCCCTGCAGACTTGTATATAAACCTCAATCTCAAAATGTCAGAGTTCTTTCTATGAAGGAAGACGCTTTAGCTGTTTATATAATAATAATGTAATAACAATCCTGACATTTCATATAGTGTCTTATCACATAATTCAGAGCATTTCATAGAATATAAACAGAATTGACTGTATATTTTATGGGTGAAACACGGCAGCCAATTGCACACAGCAGTGTCCCACAAACAGCCATGCATTGAGTGACCCCATTCCACACAGATAAACCTCAAACATTGCTAATGGAGTCCGGTAGCTAAGTGGTTAGAGCACTATCCTTGCAAGCGAGAGAGCTGGGTTCGATTCCCGGAAGAGCGAAATGTTGGGCAAGTTTCCTTACTCTACACACCTCTGTTTACCTAGCAGTAAGTAAGAACCTGGCTGTTAGTCGATTTACAGAATACTTTTCTGGGAGTAATAATTCATTAAAATAAAATATTAATTGGTCACACAATCCACAATGTGAAGTGTTTGTTGGAACAACTCGTTCACGAATCATGGCTGGTAATGAACATCCCGTTAACTGCTGCGATTGGCATCTGGCACCAGAGGGAGAAGGTCCCTTTTGGAACTCAACACTCTTATCCACTGTTCACCTATTGAGTTATTTCCTGCCCGGCTGAACTGCTCAGCTAACATATGATAATAATAACAATAATAATTTTTGATTAACATATTGCTGTTGGTTCAGCTATTAACTGCTTCCTCCCATCTGCCCTGCGTCCAGGTATTGTTGCTGCTCTTCAGTCTGGGGTTCCTGTTTGGAGAGGGCCGTGACTTGAGGAGAGAGCGGTTGGCATATTTCGCCAAAGGCAGGAGGTACCTTCAACTCCTGATCATCCTCCTGTGCGTGCTGACCTCCGCGCTCCACTTTGGCCGCCTCTCACTGGCCGACGAACAGTTTGAACGCTACAAGCAGAACCCCCTGGCCTTCACCAACTTCTACCACGTGGCATTCTTGGCGGAGGTGGTCACCGGCCTCAGTGCCATGCTGCTCACACTTCTCACTGTGAAGGTAAACAGTGCAAGCTTGAAGTGAGCAGGTTTGCTTTGCCCCCTCCCTTCCCCACCTACAACTCCCGCCTAAAGATGTTCCATTTCATCGTGCTTACAGTCATCTTGCCCCCCCCCCCCCCATCCGTTTCCTTCTGGCTCAGCGTCAGACTCTGCCGCTGCCAAACTCGCTCCATGTCACTATCCTGTGTGAAGGGCATGATATAAATGCACATTGTTGCTGTTGTCAATGCCTTGGGACGTCCTCCTGATGTGAAAGGCGCTACACAAGTGTAATTTTGTTGTTATTGTCACATTGAGTGATACACATTTTCAGATTTTACCTCTTGAATTGCTGTGTCCATGACCTTTGTTCAAGATTGAATGCCAGGATTATTAAGATTTAAATCCTTACCGATATTGGTAAAAATATTTAAAAATGGGGGAATGAGAAGTCAAATCCCTACAATCACACTTGGGTTTGTGCGCTGAGCAGTGATGAACATTATGGCCTATCATCTGGGCTTGGATAAATTGTGGCTTGTACTGTTTTACCTGCAGATTGTCCGGCAGCTTCGGTTTGTCCGCAGATGGTGTACGTTTGGGAAGGCGATTGAATATGCGTTGCAGGAGCTGGTGGCTGCCATCCTGATGTTCTTCTTACTTGTTCTGGTCTACGCACAGTGTGGTTACATGGTATGTGTCAGAACCCTTTACAGTGCAACATAAGAGCACTGCACCAGAACCTGATCTACTTGTGCGGGCACCATATTGTGGGACATTGGACACGAGGTGTGGAGGCCATCGTCTGGGGCAATATCTGCTCCTGTATCTGTGGACTCTCCCCCAACATTTGTCTCACACTGGTTCACAGAAAGATCTTGTTGCTTGATAGCTGATGAGTCCCTATTTTACCCTTCATCTCCTCTCTCTCTCTCTCATGCACTCTCTATGTCTCGTGTTTCTTTTCGAGAGTCCATCTCTCCTGAAATAGTTCAGTTTAAGCAGTGCACACCATGAAACATAATAATAATAATCCTCGCAATTGATATAGCCCCTTATCACGTCATCAAAATGTTTCAAAGCCCTACACAGCATATACTATAATACAGTATATACTGTAATATATAAAATGAATTGACTGTATATTTTGTGGGTGAAACACAGCAGTCAATTGCATACAGCAGTATCCCACATACAGTTGTGGAGTGCTATAGCCCAGTGGTTAGAGCACTGGCCTCGCCTTACAAGCAAGAGACCAGGTTCGATTCCCGGAAGGTTAGGGGGAAACTTTGGGAAAGTTTCCTTAATCCATTCACCTGATAATAACATTGGCCATTTCAATCCACAGATGTTTGTGGGACACTGCTGTGCGCAATTGGCTGCCGCGTTTTGCTCAGTCATTTCACTTTACAGAATATTCTGTGAAGTGTTTTGAGATGTCTAGAAGACGTGATAAGACACTATATCATATGCAAGGATTATTATTATTAATAAGTGACCAATTATTTATAGAATTTTTTTTAAAGGGATTTGAAGGGACTGTCCAGCGCCTTAGGACATCCTCCTAACGTAAAATGCGCTATACAAGTGTGATTTTGTTGTGGTTGTTGTTGTTGGATTGAACAGTTGTATACGTTGATGATCAGCAATCGGCCATTCATTGGGACATGACCTCGATCATTCTTCCCTTGTATTTCCTTCAGATGTTTTCCCCGGGATTGGAGGACTTTAAGTCTTTCAGACGTTCTCTTCTGTCTCTGATTGCATTGCTCCGTGGACTGGTAACCCTGCGCCGTGCTGTCCACCAGTACCCAGCGACTGGGTCCATTTACTTCATCAGCTACCTGTTCTGCCTCCTGTGGATCGTAGCTCGACTCTTCAGCGCCATCATCATTCACAGCTACAAAGTGAACCGGACAGAGATGTACCGACCCGCCATTGAGCCACAGGACTACGAGATGATAGAGTTCTTCATCAAGAGGTTCAAGCTTTGGATTGGCCTCAGCAAAGCAAAGGAGGTAACTGCCCTGTTGCTCACGGTTGATGTCTAAACATTTCTCTCACAAATTATAGTCAGTTCACTTTACAGTATATTGTGTGATATTTCAAATATATCAAGATTATATCAAATGCAAGAATTATAGTCATTATATTCTGACCTGGCTGAATTATCGGTGCTCAATGCAAATGATACAGCAGAGAAGATAAACGAATTATGCTGCGGATCTTACTGACTTTATTTTAAGTGAAAACCACGTCTCATTGGTTGTCACCAATCCTGATCAAAGCTGTTTTTTGTTTCATTGTAGTTTCGTCACAAGGTCAAATTTGATGGAATGGAATCTCTACCATCGCGGTCCTCTCGGAATTCCAAACTCTCCCGATTTCCCTCAGCCGGCGCTGACTCCCATTATTCTGACGCCACTATCTCGTCTGGATCCATGCGTTCCGTACACCTGAATATCCCAGAGAGCCCAGACAGAGAGGCCCACTACGATGTACAGCCTTATCTGGATCGACTCCTGCCCACGGTTAACAGCCTCCTCAGTCAGTTTGACCGGGTCAATAAAGTTACCGATGACTTGTACCAGATTGAGGCTGGTTTGGAGTCAGTGCAAAGCAAAGTTAACAAGAGGAAACAGAGCCAGGTGAGCCGAGAGAAGGGTAATGTCCAGAAAAGGATGTACCATCCGCCTACCACGCGGCTTGTGCTGCCAAGGTCATACAGCATGTTTTCTGAATCTGCCGTCTCTGGCCTGCGCCCGAGCAAAGGCCAGGTTTGTGAAAATCCAGCAGAGAAAAGCAAGCCATTACAGCAGTCCTCAGTGGGGCCTAGTCGAGCCTCCGGCAGACGGGCCTGGCAATCTGGCCCACCCCTGTCAGCAGACTTAAGCCAGAGGCCTTCGCCCGCCTCCAACCCTGCAGCCAAACCAAGGCCGAAGAGTGAAGATGGGAAGGACCGGGCAACAAGCACGCAACAGGCACCGATTAAGAGGCGAGCTTGGCAGTTGGAGAGTGCAGGGGGAGCCCACCACTGATTGTGTGCAGCAGGAGGCTGTATTGATTTCAACCAAATGTGAAATGAAAAGCATAGAAGATGGTGGATTTAGTCATAGATAAGGAGGGGTTTTAAGACTTCCTGTTACATGAGGCAGAGTTGATCTTGGCCTTTGTGTGTTGAATTTGGGCCACTTTAAAATTCCTCTGACGCTGCCCCCAATCCACAAATCTGTGGTGGTATTCCATAACTCCAGATATACACATTTTGTTTGCAGAAATGTTCTCTCTAGTCAGTTTAACCAGTTTACCCATTAGTGTCCACCAGTACATCATCAGCATTGTTCGCTTTTCCTACTCAGATCTGAGATAGAAGGTAAAGATTTTAGCATATTGAGTACTCATGGGACATGACATACTGCCCCTCTCCCTTGCTCGGGTCCCATCCTGACTGTTCAGCGCCTTGGGACGCCCTCCCGATGTGAAAGGCGCTCTATAAATGTCATTTTGTTGTTGTCTACACAAGTCCTGCTTTTTTTTGTTGCAAGACTGAATTGTGTTTTGTAACACATTTCCCAACTAAGTGACTCTGTGAGACATTTATAATGCATTTCCTCCACCTGCTCTCATTGACTGAATGACAATGTGAGAGTGACACCATTGATCACAAGTGGCGCTGTTAACCACAAGTGGCGAATGAAGCTCAGTCAATTAAATCATTTATAAGGGAATTAGGATATCAAACGTGCGTGGGAAAGAGCAGACAAATGGGATTGGCGCAGATAAATAGAGGATTTATCTGACTGAATTGAAGGCCTTTTGTGCTTAGATTTCAGGGTTTCTTTTCCACTGATTGACAATGAAAATGTGAAATACGGTTATTATGTTTATAATGTTGTGACTACGAAGTGATATGGGAATCAGTTTAATGGAAAACGAGGACAGTGTACAGAATTGGCATGACAGAAGAGGGCATCAGAATTTAACTGACAGCAAAGAAAATAAACAGAAAAACAATTCAGCAACAAAATATTCAGTGCAACAAGATAAAAGTATTGAAATCATAACAGAAATGCAATGAGAGAACTCGGATCGTATCTGACTATTGCTTTAGTTTAATAATGTCTTATGGTTGAGGTTATTGAGGCAGACAAACACAATAAACTGAATTTTTCTAATTGAATTGATTTCATTTATTGCTCCCTTCATTCCAGCTGCAGACAAAGGTGGGGTGAGCAGGAGGGTGATGGCTGTGAGGAGGAGGTGAGCTGATGAGGGGGTGGCTGTGAGGGTGGGGGGGTTGATGAGGGGAGGGCTATGAGGGTGGGGGGCAAGATGCCCTGACCTCAGGTAGTGGCCAGAAGGGAGGGGGTGAGGAGGGGGCTGTGAGGGTGAGGAGAGGGCTGTGAGGGTGAGCTGTGAGGGTGAGGGAGGGGGTGAGGAGAGGGCTGTGAGGGTGAGGGAGGGGGTGAGGAGAGGGCTGTGAGGGAGGGGGTGAGGAGAGGGCGGTGAGGGAGGGGGCTGTGAGGGAGGGGGTGAGGAGGGGGCTGTAAGGGAGGGGGTGAGGAGGGGGCTGTGAGGGAGGGGGTGAGGGAGGGGGCTGTGAGGGAGGGGGCTGTGAGGGAGGGGGTGAGGAGGGGGCTGTGAGGGAGGGGGTGAGGAGGGGGCTGTGAGGGAGGGGGCTGTGAGGGAGGGGGCTGTGAGGGAGGGGGTGAGGAGGGGGCTGTGAGGGAGGGGGCTGTGAGGGAGGGGGCTGTGAGGGAGGGGGTTGTGAGGGAGGGGGTGAGGAGGGGGCTGTGAGGGAGGGGGTGAGGAGGGGGCTGTGAGGGAGGGGGCTGTGAGGGAGGGGGTGAGGAGGGGGCTGTGAGGGAGGGGGCTGTGAGGGAGGGGGTTGTGAGGGAGGGGGTGAGGAGGGGGCTGTGAGGGAGGGGGTGAGGAGGGGGCTGTGAGGGAGGGGGTGAGGAGGGGGCTGTGAGGGAGGTGGTGAGGGAGGGGGCTGTGAGGGAGGGGGTGAGGAGGGGGCTGTGAGGGAGGGGGTGAGGAGGGGGCTGTGAGGGAGGGGGCTGTGAGGGAGGGGGTGAGGAGGGGGCTGTGAGGGAGGGGGTGAGGAGGGGGCTGTGAGGGAGGGGGTGAGGAGGGGGCTGTGAGGGAGGGGGTGAGGAGGGGGCTGTGAGGGAGGGGGCTGTGAGGGAGGGGGCTGTGAGGGAGGGGGCTGTGAGGGAGGGGGTGAGGGAGGGGGCTGTGAGGGAGGGGGTGAGGGAGGGGGCTGTGAGGGAGGGGGCTGTGAGGGAGGGGGCTGTGAGGGAGGGGGTGAGGAGGGGGCTGTGAGGGAGGGGGCTGTGAGGGAGGGGGTGAGAAAGTGGGGTTGATATCCTGACCTCAGGTAGTGATGACGGTGGTGACCAGTGCGCAGACTCAGTGAGTCGCTCCTCTCCTAGCCGCTGCGCGCGCAGCCTGAGTGCCGCCCTCTCCCAGCATGCCCTGTGTGTGTGGGGGGCGGGGCTAGTGACGGTTTCCCTGGAGACGGCGGCAGATGGGGAGCCGGGCGGCACGCAGGCCGGAGCCTGGGCCTGGGGTAGACACTGACACTGAGCCGACTCAAGGCGGTGTCGGCTGGCCGGCCAACTGGCTGCTCTTCTCCCTGGTGTCTGCCGTGTACCTGCGGACCCTGCACCCGTCTGTTCCTGGCGGGGACTCGGGTCAGTGCGAGGGGGTGGGGAGGGAGCCTGGGCGCTGACAGGGCGGAGAGGGTCAGGCCGCCTGGGTCACTCACACACCCACACTCACTGCTGCAGACAGCCTGGCTCCTCACAGTGAGCCAGAGACACTCGCTGGTTTACCACGAAACGTCTGTGTGCTGCTGGAGCCGAGTGACTGACTCCGGGGAGGGAGGGGAGAGGGGGAGGCTGGGCAGAGGTGAGGGGAGTTGGGGGGGGGGAGAGAGGCGGAGCGAGAGAGGGGAAGGAGAGGGGGTAGGGAAGTTGTGGAGTCCTGTAGCTCAGTGGGTTAGAGCACTCGCCTTACAAGCGTGAGACCTGTGTTCGAATCCAGGCAGGTCAGGGCCAAACCTTGGGCAAGTTTCCTTACTCCACACACACTCACGCCTAATAATATTCCCTCCCAATAATAAAAAAAATTGGTCATTTCAACCCACGACTGTTTGTGGGACACTGCTGTGCTCAATTGGCTGCCGAGTTTCGCCCACAAATATACAGTCAATTCGCTTTACAATACATTTTGTGAAGCGCTTTGAGACGTTGATAAGATGTGAAAAGCGCTATATCAAATGCAAGGATTATATTATAGAGGCAGCGAAGGAGGGAGGGAAGCAGTTAGGGAGAGGAGGAATTAGGGACGGGTGTGGGGGACAGAGGGAGGTAGGGGCTGGGGTCTCTTAACAATAGTACTGTAATAATCCTCGCACCTACAAAAATATCACTTTGCGATGGTATGCTGTGAAGCACTTTGAGACGTCTTGAAGACATGATGAGGCACTACATTTGAATGCAAGGGTCACTATCAATGCTTGATACAAGTGGCTTATCCCCTAGTGGAGACGTCTCCAAGCGCTTCACAGGATATACGGTAAAGTGGATGATCTGTATGTGGCAGTGAAACACAGCAGCCAGTTTGCGCACAGCAATGTCCCACCCACATCCACGGAGTGAGCGACGCATTTTATTTGTGTTGTCCCGGGACTCCATGAGAGACTCCCTTCTCTTTTCCAAAAGTGCCATGGGATCTTTAACATCCGTCTGAAACGGTACCTCTGTCTAATGTCTCATTTTAAGGGGCTGAGTTAGCACCAGGTTTGGGTAATGGAAGGTGGGAATCAAAAACATTTCACCCTGGCGGAACCAGCCATTCTGGGTATGTTGACAATACTCGATTCTTCTTTCCTGTTTAATCCAACAAGTCAAAGCCTTAATTGTTAGGGTGGTCCTCACTGGACAAGGCAGCGAAAAGGTAGCCAGATGCTGGTCGCTGTATATTGCCATTGTCTGTCCAAACTTGGCTGGCAAAGAGCAAGAAGATACAGAACAGAAAGGAAAAATAATAAATAAAAGTGTGATGGGTTGAACTTATCAATGTGAACTCAACGCAAGTGCAATTTATATTGTTGCACCCAATTTATGGTCTAATGTGTAACTTTATACCTGTGCATCACCAACTCAGCCAGCACTTTGGGGCAGATATTGAGTGACTGTAAAGAGTGAAATCGGACACCTTATTTTGCCCAGTTTCAGAGCAATAAAGAGAAACCCTTTTTTGAGGGTGGTGGTCAGAGGAGAGGGGTATGTTGGTGTGTGATGTTTGTGTGGGGGGGCAGGGAGCTGATTTTGGAAGTAGTAAATGATGTATTCTTTTTTCAACAGGGGAGTTGATCACTGCTGCTTGTGAGCTCGGAGTAAGTATATTTTGCATTTGTTAACTAAACACGTTCAAATAGCTAAAATGGACTTTCAAGTCTGCTGTCATATTTTATTTTGATTTTAATTCAGTTCACTGAACATATCAACCTAGACATTTGTGCCAGAGACTCAATATTTTGGGGATCCTTTAATTACTACTCTACGCCCCTCCCTCCCACACACACACTTCCAATGCGGTAAGCTTCTGTCTCGCTCTTCCAAACTCAGAGAGCACAAAGATCAACATACCGGTAGTTTCTGCTGATATCACTTTGTAGTCAGTTGCTTTATTGACCAAGTATAAATAACTATCTTGTAACAAAATATTGATGGAGGTGGTTCAGTAAGTTAATTGGCATTTTCTCACCCAGTTCATGCACGTTCCGGTTGTGATCACCAGATGGCAATCTTGGTGTATGTACCAGTCATTGAACCTGAAAACATCCCTGCACCATAGGCACAATTCCACAATTACCCACTGAAGAATTGTCACAGCATTTTAAAAAAATTTAAACAGTTTATCAGTTTAAAATTGTGCTGGCCATTTCCCCACTGTTTCTGTCAAAATGGGAGCTGAATGTTCCTCTACCTCAACAGGTTTGTTTCTGAACGAGTGAAAAGTGAGAAAACCTATCAGCAGTGAATAATAACAATAATAATAATGCTTGCTTTTGATATGGCGGCTTATCCTGTTTTCAAAAAAAAATTACGTCTCAAAACGCTTCACAGAATACACATTGAATTGTGAATCGATTGCGAATTCACCCACAAAATGTCAAGTGATAAGAAACCTGTGCGGGAATGCTGTTGCTTGCTTTCAATTACAGTTGGTATAAAATGTTTACTGAGAGCTTTTCTTTCTGTTTCCCTGACAGGTGGCACATCCTCCAGGGTATCCGCTATTCACTCTTTTGGCAAAACTGGCGATAACTTTTGTCCCGCTGGGATCAGCTGCTTTCAGAGTCAATTTGCTCAATGCGTTACTTGGAGCAGCTACGGCATCGTTGCTATTTCTTACAGTTCTCAGGTTAGTTTAGTTATGGTCACCCTTATGTAGCTGTTGCTTTTTGTCTCTTTATTGAAGCTGCAGTTTAAACTGCATGTGTTTGAGTCAGGGCAACTGGCTGTGCTGGACAAAAAGAGTGAGTTGTTACTGAGTTTAAATGCGGCTGAAACAAAACTGCACTTTAGCTAGGAAATCTCATCATTTGATATTTCCATCTTATCTTTGCCCCTTTCCCCTCCTACATCTCTGATCTTCTGATGATTTTTTTACCCCCTTCAATGTGTCTGACCATTCAATGTTTTCTTCTATATCTTTGACTCTCACCAATTTCAATTGCAAAAGTAGCATATGTGCAACTCTGTTTTGTTTGCGTACCTTCAAAAATGGCTTTCCACACATCATATAATAATACTGTACAGTATTATTATCAGACACCGGTAAACTGACCCAAAAAACATTCTATACTTGACTATTTAAATCCGAGCGATGAGGCTGATTTGAAACAAGTCTCGTACAAACAGGGGTAGGAATCTATTTGCAGGTAAGGTAGTCTTTTTCAGTTCAACGTTGTGCATTTCCAGGTTGTCTGGTTCATGTGCTGGAGGCATCCTCGCGGGCGGGCTGTTTGCGTTTTCCCAGCTGGCGTGGCAGTGGTCCACAGCAGCCGAGGTGTTCAGCCTGAACAATCTCTTTGTGGGTGTTCTCATGGTCCACGTGGTCGGCTTCAGCACAGCGCCTACAGCACAAGAAAGGTCAAAGGTAAAGAAAAAATGCCTAAAGCGGAGCTCCGGGACACTGCCCTGCCGGAGGGGCCCTACATAAATACAAGTTGTTAAAATAAATAATAATAATTTGGTCACTTAATCCACGGCTGTTTGCGAGACACTGCTGTGCACAGTCGGCTGCCACGTTTCTCCCACAAATATACAGTAAATTCACTAAGTACATTTCTGTGAAGCGCTTTGAGACATCCAGAAGATGTAATGAGGTGCTTTTTCGAATGCAAAGATTATTATATATTATCGTTAACTCTAGCATTTGAATCAGCAGGTGATTGGGATGTTTTGTAGTGAGAATGTGAATTACAAATCCTGGACTATTCTATCATTTGTGGCCCAGCTTGTTCCCTTCTGTTAAAGTTTCATCAGGTTCAGGAGCCACAGGACGCCTGATTTATTTGTATTCTACTTTGAACAAAAGCTAGGGTTTGGGAAATCTTAAAATGGATGATTCTGTACGCTCCTGATTGCCTGTAAATCTCTCCAACACAAGAAAACAGAGATAATTCATAAAATCATTCTTGTTGCTCTTCACTGGACCAGTTCTTTATTCTTTTTAAGTTAGGGTTCCCAAAACTGAATACCTTATGTGGCCTCATCAGTGATCTCTACAAGCATAGTATTTCCTCTTTTGGGTTACAGTTAAGATTGGAGTTTTGGTGCCTGAGTCAGTTAGCATCCAGCAATCTAATTCTCATATTTTCCTTCAGATTTCCAGGCTGGGTGCATTCTGCTGTGGCCTGAGCCTGTGCAATCAGCACACTATCGTTCTCTACTTGATGTGCATCATTCCCTGGGTTTTATTCAGACTGCAGCAAAAGAAGGTACAACGTTGATCAAATCCTAAGAGGTTCAGTAAAATCCAATATTAACCAACTGTAGCATGTTGCAGTCAGTGTTCATGTAACTGTTTGTCTTATTTTCATTTGTGTGAATGTATTTCCCATGTCTTTGTAAATATATACATGTGGATGCATATGTTCATACATCTGTAGGCAAACATTTCTCAGTATGTGTGTCTGCTTCTATGCATATGTGTGGAAGTAGTGGGGTGCATATATTTACTATATATGAGTTATGACGATAGGTTGATTAATTTGAGCCTATATTCTATGGAATATAGAAGAATTAGAGGGGATCTTACAGAAACCTATAAGATTATTAAGGGGTACGACAAAGTAGATAGTGGGAGATTGTTTCCCCTGGTTGGAGAAACTAAAACCAGGGGTCACAGTCTTAAAGTTAGGGGTCAGCCCTTTCGCACTGAGTTGAGAAAAAACTTCTTCACTCAGAGGGTGGTGAATGTATGGAATTCTATACCCCAAAGGGCTGTTGATGCTCAGTCCTTGAACATATTCAAGACTGAGTTAGATAGATTTCTCATTTATAAAGGGATTAAGGGGTATGGGGATAAGGCAGCTCGCTAGAGTTAGAGTAGAATATCAGAGCCATGATTGAATGGCGGGGCAGTCTCGATGGGCCGAATGGCTACTCCTATTTCTTATGTTCTTTTAATATGCTAATTATTATCTACGAACATGCATGTCTGCTCATGCCTGGTTATGCATATATCTCATGTTAATTGATTGTCAGTTCGTTTATCAGTAATAATCCAATTTTGAACGCAGGAACTCTCTCTGGTAGCCCTGGTGTGGTTAGGCCTGTGCTTCAGCGCTGGATTACTCCCATACCTCTACCTTCCCATCTCATCCTACCTCAACCGAGCTCGTTGGACCTGGGGAGATCAGACCACCTTGCGAGGCTTTATCACCCATTTCTTACGAGAGGAGTATGGGACATTCAACTTGGTAATATGGCTGTTATTCTGACCTTCATAACTGAAAGTTCCATTGTAGAGTTTCATTTGAAGCCTTTCCTTCTCCTGTGGTGTCTAGGGTGTGGATGTGGGATCTTTGCTGAGATGTTCTTCACTAAAGCTCTTAGTTGTAGACCACAAAGCACAATCTTATTTTAGAGAGATCTTCCAGTTAATTAAGCAGCTTTCTGCCAATAAACTGCCTTCCTCCTACAGTTCATTTGTATCTGAACAGCTGTGAGCTACTGATGGGTGAGTTCTGCTGGCCCTTAAGGTGTAACAGCAACAACAGCAACAAAATTACATTTGTAGAGCGCCTTTCACGTTGGGAGGATGTCCCAAGGTGCTGGAGGTATAATTTTCCAGCGCCTTGGGATGTCCTCTCAAATGTAAGTTTTGATTGATTGATTGATTAACTCTAATAGTTTTAAGCAAAAGATTTAAGTAACTGGATGGGAAGCTGGCTACCCAAACAACTTTCCGCAATAATAATCCTTCCATTTATTGTAACACCTTATCGTGTCTTCTAGATGTCTCAAAGTGCTTCACAGAATATATTGTAAAGAGAATCTACTCAGATGTTTTGTGGGCCAAACAAGGTTCAAAGCAGCTCTAAAATTGGACATTGAAATCCCCTGAGACTGCATGTCCAAATACAACTTCTACTTCCTTTGATTTGGAGCTTTGGAAGGAATGTGTGAACAACTGTGAGGTTTATTTTTGCATATTTTTCATTCTGTTCCTAGGCCAAATCTAAGTCAGACTCAGGGATGTTTCAGATCTGCAGGTAAGTGATCGCTGGAGCTTGGGTTAAATTTTCCTGACCCTTTTATTTTTGATACACAAGAGGCAGTAAATAGCAAATAATTATTTTCTCCTGACTGTCCATGTTCTCACCCCTCTCTATTTGAAAAACCTATAAAGATTCACTGCACCTTCCCTCTACCCTCCGATCTCCCTCACAGCTTGGACACAAACTTTGTACAGTATAGTATTTTTAGACATTCTCGCTATGTGAAAGTCACTATAACAGTGTCTTTTTTTTAATCAGTTTCAGAATGTCAATATGCTCGGTCATGATTGTCTCATAGATGAGAAGGCCCTTACTCATGGGGAGAGTGGCTATTTAAACGGCATAATGGGGAGATTGGCAGCAGGCATCCAGAAAGGGTGGAACATTAATTACGCTTACTAATTCATAAAAAAATATTTTAAAAGATTCCTTTCTGCACACACTTGACTGCAGCAATGAGACTGGGAACCAAGGTCCTGATAATAATGCCGAAGTAGCCTTTGTGGTAATAATAATAATCTTTGCATTTGATATCACACCTTATCACAACTTCTAGATGTCTCAAAGCACTTCACAGAATGTACTGTACTGTAAAATGAATTAACTATGTATTTTGTGGGTGAAACACAGCAGCCAATTTCACACCAAGTGTCCCAAAAATAGTTATGGGATTGTTACCCCTGGAAAGGCGATCCTCCAATCGACCAACAACCTGCTTCCTGCTCACTGTTTTATTGGAGATATAGAAGTTGTGAGAGGAAATGGGAATACAGAATGAAAATATTGACTACAGAATACAGTACTATAGTTATTTTTCTATTGCTCTGTTCTCTACAGTTATCAGATTACACAAATGAAGAGGGACCTCACGGCTGCAGGGCCAGCACTTGCACTTGCAGCTGTCCTGCACCACGGCTTCAGAAGGTATATCATGATCCAGAATATCCACTGGCTCCTGTTTAGCAAAAAGCTAGAATAGAAGCAGGTGTACAGGAGCAGTGAATTGATTGTATATTTTGTGAGCAAGTACAGTATTCAAAGGTTGGAGGAAATTCTATTTTGGTGTTTATTGTTGGGGCTACTGTTGTTCTCAGGCAACGAATTGGTTAAATTTACTGCCCAAATCAAATTGAGTTACTAATTGAGTTACTTCCATTCCAATTAGACTCTCAAGAACCAGTATCCTTTGTTTCCTTTGATCCAGGCATTTGTCGATCCAACTTACAAGTTCTCCCCTATTTTGTGCCTTTCAACTTTGTAAATCAAAATGTAAGGTCACAAGATTGGGACAGAATACATAAATGCAATGATATATTTATAGAACACAATCCAGCAGAAGGAACTGGGGGGTACATACTGATTAATTTTTCAAAGCACCAGTGTAGTGAGCAGCAGCAGTGACAACAAGAAAGGTAAACAGAGATTTAGGATTTGTAACTGAGGTATAGAGCCCAAATCACAGGATGTAATAGCAGGAGACAGTTAGGATTTTTATGCATGATGATTAGAATAATCCCACTCTTCCCTTTCCTCTTATACAGCATTTAATTCATCTTCAGCCTATAGGAGATGTGTTCACTTTGGAGTCTGGCTGTTTTGGGAACAGCTAGTTGTGGTTGCTGTGTTAATTGGTGATTTGTTGCAGGTCTCCTCAGGGCTCCGTCCTCTGGCTGTTCACAGTCATGCTCTGCTTTTATTCTCTGTTCTTTTCGTGGAGAGCTAATTTGGATATCACCAAACCTCTCTTCCTAGGAGTGGTGAGTCAACCGATTTAATATATGTAAACTTAACATTCATTTGATTTATTAATGGAATAATAGCAATTCCATTTTTTATTTCCTTGTATCAGATACAACGAGATTGGAAGCTTTGAAATTTTTCAGTTGAGCAGGAAAGCAGTTGGAATTTAGGTGCAAATTAACTGGAAATAAAAACTATTTGATCAGATGATTACATTGTTATAAGCCATTTCCAGGTTATCTTATAATGCAAAATATATGACTGGAATTAATAAGACAACCATGGTCTGTCTATTAATGTAGTTTGGGGAAGATTATTAAATGATCTTCAGCTGCAAGAAAGTGTTTCTGCAGTTACAAGTGTACCGACAAGCTGGAGTATTGTCTCTTGAGCACTGCAGCTTTTGAAAGATGTGCAATACTTTCTAGAGTAATTCCAACACCAATTCATTAGAATAATACCTGGAATGAAGGGAGCTTGAGAGGTTGAGTAAAGATAGATTACATTCATATATTTGAGGAGATTATGAAGGGATTTGATTAAAATGTTAGAAGAGATAGAGTAGAGGGAGCCAACATATCTGACCTAAAATCCTTGATAGTTTAGATGACATTTTACTCTGTCTCTGCCATGTATAGCATCATTTTCCAGCATTGATACCCTTCACTTTAAGGATCAAAAACTGTTTTTACAAAATGCTCAATACATTGCTTCATTCCGTTCTTAAACACCAACACTGTAAATTGGTCATGAAAAGTATAACCAATCAAATGCTGGCAAACTTGTGATGGACAGGAGAATTTGATTAATAATAATTTACCAGACGTTGTTGATAAGTTTTTAATTTGCAGATAGAAAGATTTTGGCTGCAGAGCAATCTGGTGGTGTGTGCTCTATCAGGCTGTGGTCTGGCTTCAGTCTGCTCCACGCTGCAAAGATTAATTGGAGGCAAAGTGATTGGTCAATGGGCTGAGTGGCTGACAGCCATTGTCCTCATCGGACTTCAACTGCATTTCAACTTCAGGTGTGGAATGGCTTTCAGCAACATCATTTTAGCCTCTCGGTGTATTTGGTGAAAATCAGCAGCATTTATATGGAGTTCTGTAGCTCAGTGGTTAGAGCACTCGCCTTGTAAGCGAGAGACCCTGGTTCGATTCCAGGCAGGTCAGGGCGAAACCTTGGGCAAGTTTCCTCACTTCACACGACTGATAATAATCCCTTGGGAAAAAATAAATAAATTGGTCATTTCAATCCATCACTGTTTGTGGGACACTGCTGTGCGCAAATGGCTGCCACGTTTCACCCACAAATATGCAGTCAATTCATTTTCTAGTATTTTCTGTGAAGCTCTTTGAGACATCTAGCAGACGTTAAAAGCGCTATATCAAAAGCAAGGATTATTATTATTGTTGTATAGTGCGCTTCATGCAGGGCAGGGTCCCAGAGCACTTGGCCATGGCGGAGAATGACACTGAGCCAGGAGGGAGGGGGAGGTGACCTGAAGGAAGAGGTAAGGTGGAGGGGGATAGAGGAAGAGTGTTCCAGAGTTTCGGGGCGTAGCGGCTGAAACTCTGAACTTTGAAGGTGTGAGAATAATCTGAATATTTGTACCAAGGGTCATTATTTTGTCACAGTGAATGGCACAGTCATTTAAAGGCCCATCTCTAAGGTGTATTGGCAGAAGCTGGTGTACGTCACTGCAACAATCAGAAAAATATCCCTTAAACCCTATTCTCTCTTCCCTTCAACTATCTATTAATCCAGGTTGGGACAAATTCCATTCAGGCCTTAATTTTTGCAGCAAAAGTTATGTCACTTGGATCTTTAGCGTCCCATTTTAACAGGCTGATGGCACTTAGGTTTAACATCTCATCCAAAGTACAACAACTCTCACACTGTACCTCTACAGTACAGTGTCCACACCCAAGCAAATATAGAAGCATCAGATACCTCTGCGTGTTGTGTGTGTTCAAGCATTGTTCTTGTTTGTTTAGGAAATGTGACCAAAGTAGTAATTACGTTGTTGATAAGTTTGCAAGAAATATCTTGGGGACCATGGACGCGAACGCAATTATCCTGATGAGGGGAGACCTGCCAGGAAACTCTTTACGGTACCTTCACTATTGTGAAGGACAGAGACCAGACGTCAGCTTGGTGGATCAGGAGGTAAAGCCACCTACTCTCTAACACCTTGACAAGTAATGGTATCATTTGCAGTCCAATTTATAATTTTCACCTTGAATAGGCACGTTCGTTAACATATTGCTTTCCTCAAATCTGGCAGTGGGATCCTTTTGCTCAATGTGAATCTCAGAGATGTTCTTTGTGACAAGGGAAGTCTGAGAAGAATTTTATGAAGCTGTGTTGAGGCTGGAGAGGTTCTTTGGCTTTAACACTAACATGGAATCATCGAAAGGCCTGAGCATTTATGAAATTAGGAGATAGTGTTTCACCTAATGGGTAGTGAAAATCTGGAACTCTCCCCCACAAGACTGTGTGAATGCTGGATCCATTCACATCTTCAAGACTGAGGAAGATAGATATTTGTTAGGTCAGGGTATTAAGGGATACGGGGCAAGGGTGTGTAATTGGACCTACAGTACAGATCAGCCATCATCTTATAGAATGGGGAAACAGGCTTGAGGGGCTGTATGGCCTATACCTGTTTCTATATTTATTTTTAGGTTAATAAAGCTTCAGAAATACTGCATGAAAAAGTGCGATTTTATAATTGTCACTAGATTAATAACAGGACAAGGGAGAAAGCGATAAGTTAATGCATTGCACTTTTTAACTAGGACAAACCTTTATTTTTTATAGCAACCAGGCAGAAAGTTGCACAATATAATACTTGTGAAGTGTTATGAAGAATTGCAATTGGCAGTGTAAATGGGTTCAGGAGAAAACAACAGTAGATTCTTGAATTGAGGTCAGCCAGACCAAGGGGATGACTCTATTTTCTCTTTCATTCACTGACCTACGTATTTTTGTGTGATGGTGTGATCATTTTTATCTGATTAATCTTGAGTAAACCCACAAATGAAAACATGATTTGCTCCCTTGGGATTAAACAAAACTGGGAGGTAAATAACCAGTGATAAATAAAATGGTTTGTTAGCAATGGGCTCAGTGTGTTTTAATGATCTGATCTGCTTCTGTGGTTCAATTCAAATGTAATGATCAGTATAATTAACATTTTTCACAGCTGACTCAATAGATATCCAACATTAAGAAACAATTTGTATTTTTAATCTGCAGATGATGACATATGAATGGTACCTTCCTAAACTTGCAAAACATCTGCCTGGAGTGTACTTCCCAGGAAACCGGTGGCAACCTATGGAGAAAATACTTTCTGATGGAACTACTACATTTAGTCTACACCGTTTCTTCATTGAAAATAAACAGTAAGTGTTTGTCATCAGCCTGTAGCGTTGTGGTTAGAGCACTTGGGGTTAGAGACCTGGGTTCAATTTTCAGGCAGGGTAAAAGGTCGGACAAGTTTCCTTACTCCACATGCCTCTGCTTACCCAGCAGCAGTAGGAACCTGGTTGATAGATCACTTTTACAGGAGTAATAATTCCTTCAGAAAAAACTAATAATTTGGTCATTCAATCCACAACTTTTTGTGGGACACTGCTATGCACGATTGGCTCCCGCGTTTCACCAACAAAATAGAGTCAGTTCACTTTACAGTATATTCTGTGAAGCGCTTGGAGACTTCTCGAAGGCACTATAATCAAATGAAAGGATTATGATATACTTTCTGTCTAGGAACTCGGCAGCGAATGTTCTTCATTCTTCACTACATTCAGTGTCTTCAATTATACATTGACTGTATCAGGGACTCACTGCGCAGCTCATGTGGCCACGACGTACTCACTCCTCTTGCTCTGACTAACTTCCATAGAATCTTATGGCACAAAAGGAGGCAATTCAGCCCATCAAGTCTGTGTAGGCTCTTCGGAAAGAGCAACTCAATCCCACTCCCCAACTCTCTCCACATAACTGCGCAAACTCGTCGTCCCCAAATAAACGTCTAGCTCTCTTTTAAAAGTTGTTATCGAATCGGCTTCCACCACCTTTTGAGGCATGTATCAGTTTTGGATCAATTCAACTAACAACTGACAGCAAAGTAATGAGAAACGTTTTATCTCCCACTGTGCGATTGGGATTTAATCTCCAGTATATATGTTCAGATTTCGGTCGAGTAGTTTCCTAAACATGCAGTCATCTCAATTTTTAAATATTTAGAATTGATTTTTTATTCTTGATATAATAAAACTGTTTGTAAAACTGTTTAAATGCTGGGCTCTAACATTTTGACTGTATGCTACTGATAGAAAGGTAATCTTCCTGTTTTTACAGCAAAGACATATTTGTGTGCATAGGACTGCATGAGGGTGATCCTACCTG
Source organism: Hydrolagus colliei (assembly GCA_035084275.1). NCBI lineage: Eukaryota > Metazoa > Chordata > Chondrichthyes > Chimaeriformes > Chimaeridae > Hydrolagus > Hydrolagus colliei. The sequence goes on along the minus strand of CM068760.1, from coordinate 9,066,355 downwards.
GAAACAGAGTTATTCTCTGTGGCCCTGGGGATGTTGTGAGAAACTTGTGTTGTCAGTAAAAAAATTCAGGCCAGAAGATTGGATTCGGGCCACGAGGAACATGTACAACTGGACTGAGAATTATGGCAGGTAGGCTTCAGTCTAGACTTTGCCTGGCATGGCTCTGCAGTCTGTTTCTGCGTGAGTGTATGAAGAGTAGCAGAATAGCATTTGTGTCGGGATGGGTGAGGGAGAAGAGGAAGAATGGACGCAGTTTGTATTGGAGTGTGAATGGTTGGGGCAGTTTGGGTGTGTGATGGGATGTTTTTCTGTTTCAGCTTTGACCCTTTGTTGTGGGAAGCTGTAGCAAATGAAGAGATGTGGCAAGCAAGGTAATTGCTCTCCAAAATAGTTATTGGAATCCTACCCTGCTTATACTGTACTTTCCGCTGAGAATCACTATAACAGTGACAATGGGGAAAATTGCAGAAAATGTCCTTTTTAAGGTGACAATGTTGCCCTCTGGTGCATGAAGCTGCCTCCCCTAGGGTGACATACCAGTTGTCTCCAAACCTAGAAACAAACTTGATTTGGGTGATGTTGTTATAATAAAAAATAATAATTCTTGCATTTTGATATAGCGCTTTTCACATCTTCTAGACGTCTCAAAGCGCTTCACAGACTATACTGTAAAAGTGAATTGAATTATTGACCCAATTATTATTGACAAAATGCCATAATTTCTCTTTTAAAAATCTGAATCTGGATGTGAAATCTTTACCAGGCATAAGATCAGAAAAAGTCTTTATCTCTCAGCCCATCTTCAAACAAAGATTAAAAGACTGTAACACACCCACATGTGAATTCAGCTGATTGCTGCCTTCAGGAAAATGTGAACAGGAAAACAAACAGGAACTAACTGAATGATTTTGGAGCCATGGAGTCTTTAATCAGATTAAAAAAGGAAACTGCATATATTATTTGAGGTTTGACTGATATCATGTGGCGTTGTGTTGTTTCAGGATGAAGACCCCTTTTTTTATTTTTGAGTTGGCGGAGAGAGCAAGCCAAGTTGAATCAGTAAAGGCTCAGCTCTATACTCATGCTTACCAGGTACAGCACTTCTACTTGTATAACTATCACACAATATATACAATATATACAGTGTATTCAGTCATTAATAATAATAATAATCATTGCATTTTGATATAGCGCTTTTCACGTCTTCTAGACTTCTCAAAGCGCTTCATAGAATATACTGTAAATTGAATTGACTGTATATTTGTGGGTGAAACACGGCAGCCAATTGTGCACAGCAGTGTCCCACAAACAGTCGTGCATTGAAATTACTGATTTTTTTTGAGGGATTATTATTAGGCATGTGGAGTAAGGAAACTTGCCCAAGGTTTCATCCTGACCTGCCTGGATTCGAACACAGGTCTCATGCTTGTAAGGCGAGTGCTCTAATCATTGAGCTACAGGACTCATTCTGTCCCCAATCAGTGGAACTCCATCCCTCTGTGCCTTTAAAACGTGCCTTAATACTGAGCTTCCCCATCCTCCTGTTAGCTGAAAGCCCCAATGTAATTTATCCTTGCTGTATTCAGACATTTCCAGCAGATCTCTAAATAAATTTGATAAAACTACTTCAGTTAATTTAATGACTTTCTCTCAGTTATACCAGGAGGTGGTGAAGATAGACGGACATCCGGTTAATTGGCACAAAAACTACGCCATAGCATGTGAAAGAATGCTGCATGTCCACAGCCAAGCTGATGTTGCTGTTGACCCAGGTTTCCTGCTGTTGGAAACGATTAAACATTTCTCGCTCTATGTGGAGAAAGCAGAAGATGACCCACAGAAGGATGCAATTACACAGGTGGTGAAGCATCTCAAGTCAGAGCTGCAGAGAATGAGAAACCTGAGCAAAGGTTGACCCCAGGATTCTAAACTCATTATTGGAAAAGCTTCAGTAGAGCTGGGAACGGATGCAGAGGCGGAGAGGAGAGTCTGAATCGATGACCTCTGAGCACATGGTTACATCAGAGTCTAATCAGCCGGATGACCCAACTCCGAAGCAAGTCTGGTCCAATTGGGGGGAACGCTCGGACCATAACCAGGCCTAGGCTGGCTGACTCCTAACGTCTAAAATACATGATTTTAAAAATCTTATTCTAGTCAACAGCCCTGCAGATAACAACAAGCCTTGGGCAATGTCACGACAGCTGTCATAAATAAAGCTTCCTTTGCTTTTACCCCCTGCAGCTTTCCTTTCTGTGTCAATTATCCTGTTTCCAGCTGATCTCAGACTCGAGGCCAGTGCATTTTCTCACTAAAACAGCGACAATTTCTTCGGTCTACCATTTCATTTCACTGTATATCTTCTCCACATAATTCATCTGGTCGAGGAGCCACTTCCTCCTGCAGTTGTCCACTGTTAACCGAAGTGTGATTTCTTGAAAGATGTCACTGACAGAAATCTTCAAAAAGAAATAAAACAGTGTCAAACACTGTTACACAAACATTCCAAAAGTCCTCAAGCATTAGGAAAGCTTGGAACATGAGAAGTAAGACTATACGTTACCTCTTCAAAATGAAACTTTCGGAACATGGCAATGCTGATTTTATTTTCTTGCCCAATTTTGGCCTGGAATTTAGTTATCCCTAGTTTTATTACTCCTGTAAAAGGCAATATAAGGCATCACTTAGCAAACTTCTCATTTAATCTGCACTTTAATTTAAGTGGTGTGTAAACAACAGCAGCAACCACATTTAGTAAGAAGTTCATGACTAATAGTGTTTCAGTCAAAACTTGAAATACTTGTGTCTCTAGGCAGAGGAAATGAAACAATCAACAACAACAACTTGCACTTGTTGCACCCTCCACGTCAGATAGTGTCTCAGAGCACTTAACAGTGGTGGAGCCTGACTCCAAGCTGGGGGTATTAGGTGGTGGGGCACAATTTTCTGCACTTACATTTCTGCTTAAACACGCACTATTGTCACTGGTGGAATATTAATATTTCTGTAAGATTACAAGCTTTTTTTTATAATTTCTAGTAACATTTTATTTCTGAAGGAGTGTGATTTGAAAATCGGTCGTTGAGGACTGGGAAGTTAACCTAGAACCGGTGTACTCGCCTCTTTGTGGTACTGCAACCCATCAATAAAACCCAGATATTATAATAATAATAATCATTGCATTTGATATACCACTTTTCACATCTAGACGTCTCAAAGCACTTCACAGAATATACAGTAAAGTGAATTGACTATATTGGGCGAAACGCGGCAGCTAATTGCGCACAGCAGCGTCCCATAAACAGTCGTGGATTGACGGGACCAATTTATTACATATAGATATAGTGTGGGTTAAACTGAAACTATAAAACGGATTCACAGTCCCACACGTTTTCATTTTTCCTCTCCTTGTTTTAAATAACTAGTTTTGGAGGCCTAGAAAGGTAAGGGTTCTCTGGAGCAAGAGATTGTTCAAATTAGTACAAACAATAGCATTCAGTTGCATGCAATGAACGCTCACTTTGAATATTGTTGAAACAAATTCTGGAAATCTTACCATAATACATCATCATCATAGTCACCTCTTTGCCAAATCCCTTTCCTCTGTAACTGGGTTCTGAAAGACAAAAATACCAAACTTCCACCATCACTTAAAACCATGGGCAGCACACACCAGTGAACACCACACCAGAAATGCATTACAGTGCACGAACATAGATACTCTACACCTATATATGTACTGTATATATTTTCATTTTGTGGCAGAGTCAAAAGTAACCGATTGATTAGAAACACCACCGTGCACTGTCTTAAACTGTATTAATAGGGAAGGAAGTGAGGCTTTTGCCAGGCATTAATATAAAATAGTAAATACTAACGAGGCTTAACTATACAAACTCCTTTCTTGTTGACCTCCCCAACTTCTCTCGCCACAGGCTTCAGGTCATCCAGAAATTTGCAGCCCGTTTCCTCTCCCACACTAGGCTGTGACCTTAACACCCCCATCCTCACCCGACCACTGATTTTCCATCACACAGAAGATACCGTTCAAGATCCTGGTCCTCATCTTCAAAGCCCTCCATGGCCTTGCTCCTTCTGCGACCTCCTAACCCCCTACCAACCTGCCTGCTCAGTGGGCTCCGGCCTGCTTCACATCCTCCATCTCGCCCACCTCACCATTGGTGGGTGGGCCTTCAGCCACTTTGCCCCAGCTTCTGGAACTCCATCCCGCAATCCCTCCGCTCGTCCCATCCCTTGGCTCCTTGAAGACAAACATCTTCAATGTGCTTTCGATCAATCTTCCTTCCCGTCCTCCACTCTCCCCAATCCCTACTCCCAGCTCTGTTCTGAAACACTGACTGTCCAGCGCCTTGGGACGTCCTCCCGATGTGAAAGGTGCTTTTCAAATGTAATTCTGTTGTTGTAGTAAATACCATTTAAATTCTTAACACGAAATGTAACACTACCTTTGAGCAAAATTTACTAGGAAGTCTGCCTCACTGATTAGCTAGTGCTAAACAAGACTGAGGCTGTGTGACTAGCTAACATTAGCCCATTCACTCACCTGCAACCATGATTTCAATTTCAGCCACAGTCGGATCTTCAGGATCTGTGAGGAACAAATTCACATCACCCACCATGCAATCCTCCTCCTTACTGGAATCATTCGCCCTTTTCATCCGATCCAGTATGATGAAGGTACATTCTGTCAAACGTGCAAGTCCAAATGGTGTTAAAGCTACAAAACAACAGATTTCAATACTTTCAAAAATCACTATATGTACAGTAAAAGCCCGTTTATCTGGCACCCTCGGGACCTGGCCAATGCCGGTTAAAGCGCCTACTGGGCTTTTACTGTATATATGTTTGTTAATTGTACAATGGTCTGTGGAGCATTATCATGAAGTACAATCATGAAAAGTAATTTTCAATCCACGACTGTTTTCAATCCACGACTCTTTGTGACACTGCTGTGCAAATTGGCTGCTGTGTTTTGCCCACAAAATATCCGGTCAATTCACTTTACAGTACATGCTGTGAAGCACTTTGAGACATCTGGGAGACGTGAAAAGTGCTATGTCAAATGCAAGGATTATTATTGTTGTGTTGGTGCAACAATAATAACAAATTACATTTGTACAGTGGGTTTCACGTCAGGAGGACGACCCATGGCTCTGGACAGTCAGGGATCCTTTTATCTACAGTAATAGCCGCACGTCCATTCTGATTCCAGCTGAAGCAAGTTAACTTATGTTGCCCCAATTGGTTGTAAATTAATATTCCTTACTTACTATCAGCATCCTCCCGCCAGCTTCTCTGCATTTCATACTCCTGCTGCAGGGTCAGTGGTTCTGAGGCTGTTAGTTTGCGTAACTCTTCTGATTTCATCCATTCGTGATATCTGTATAACAATTGGCGATACGGGCAACAACAATTTGCATTTATATCGTGCCCTCCATGCCGGGCAGCAGCTTGGAACACTTTGCGGGCAGGCGATTATTGATTAAATCTGAAGTGTTTAGAATGAAAACAACAAAACCGTCCAACAAAAAGGGAACATGAAATGACTGGATTTCTCTCCAGTGGGAAACAGAGAGTGCGGGATTGTATTATGGAAATAATTTCAGAGAGGCAAAAATGTCTGAATACATCCCACCCTGCACCAAACCCACAATGGTAAGACCGTGGGCATGAAGTAACTGGGAGGTGGGGAAGTTGAGCGCAGAGTGGGACTACACCGTGCAGTTATATAATGGTATAAATAAATAATAAAAATAATAATATGGTCGCTCAACAACAACAACAATTTACATTTATATAGCGCCTTTCACGTCGGGAGGACGTCCCAAGGCGCTAAACAAGAGGCGTGTGACCCGAGCTGGGAGGGGAGTGTTTGGGAAGGGGTGAAACACGAAGGGGAGGTAAAAGAGTTCGGGGTGGAACAAAAGGCACGATCGAAGAGGAAAGTCAAGAGGCGAAACGGAGGGATTGAGGGATGGCATTCCATAAGGTGGGAGCAGAGAAACTGAAGGCCCGGCTCAATCCACGACTGTTTGTGGGCCACTGTTATGTGCAGTTGGCTGTAGTGTTTCGCCCACAAAATCTAGTCATTTCACTTTACAGTATATTCTGTAAAGACGTTTCAAAGACGAGGCACTAAATCAAATGCAAAGATTATTATTAGATGCTTCAAGGCTCTTAAATTGGATCCACTGTAGGATAGGGATATGGTTCGGTTTGCAACTGAACTGAAGTTCAATTTTTGGGAAGGGGTGGAGTCCATGGGGAGTGGGTTGGCAGAGATGAGAAAAGATGGTGAAATAGGAAGGATTTGAGCAAAGACCTTGAAGGAGGGAAGGGGAGAGGCAAAGGTGAGAATGGGGCGCACAGGAGCTTTGTGCAGGAGAGTATAGGGGCAAGTCAAGTTCTGAATGGTCTGGAGATAGGTATATCTATATATGTGTGTGTGGTGGGGGAAGGAGGTAGGTAATGATAGCTATTTTGCATGACAATTAAAAATGATATAAATTTAGTGCTATTTTACTACATCAAATGACGAGAAACTGAAATAAATCACCAGGGACATACATTAATATGCAATGCTGGAATTGCATCATTTTTGAACAGGCCTATATCTGTGTGTGTGTGTGTGTCTCTGTGTGCGTCTTGTGCATGAGACATTCACGCAAAATTAAAATACAATCCATCCAAAACATTTGCACCAAATGCCCAGGAAGGTAGCTCTCGCTGCTGGAGAAGCCAAACCTTCCCTACCGTTGGGTGTGTCTGAATGTGTATCTGTCGGGAGGGGAGGGATGAGAGAGAGAGAGGGGGTAAGAGCTGCTCATCTCATTAAGAGGTCACAAAGCCAGAACTCCCCACCACCTCTTTACCTGGGGACGTGCTCAGGGCTGTAGGGCACCAATGCTGCTCGCTCACCCAGCAGTGCTGTGTCCTGGTTCAGCCGCATTGTCTCCTAACGCTGCACTGCTCCACACCTCTTAAGTCAAAGCTGATCTCAGTCCACTGACCAGCATTGCACTGCACAGCCCAGCCCTGCACAGAACAGCAATAGCAACAGCCATTCAGATCAGCCCAGCCCAGCGACCTTTCTCTTCCAACACCACCACACTAGTCTGTCCATCACCCAAATCAGAATTAAGTTAAGGTGCAAATCTACGTTTTACTCTCTGGAACCCTCCTCTTCAACCGTGTCTTCAGTCCGACCTACCACCCCGCCCCCCCACCCCCCCTCCCAGATCCCAACCTGTTCCACACAGACGATTGGCATTTCAGCCTCTGCCCCCCCACCCTCTGTAACTCCATCGCATTCTCGTCTCAATCCTTCCCTTGCCTCGTTCAAGGCATGACTGAAGACCCTCCTCTTTGACCATGCCTTCAGCCACCCTTCTACACTTACCCTCATTGCCTTTCACCTTTCACCCCTCCTGATACCCACCCACCCCCCCGCCCCCCAACACAGCTCGGTCGGTCCAAATCTCTGACTTCCTTCCAACATGAAAGGTGCTATACAAATGTAATTTGTTGTTGTTCCTCTGGTCAGTCTGCCTTATTATTCTGTAACAAAAACAGAAGTCAGTGGGAACACTCAGCAGGTCAGGAAACATCTATGGAGAAAGTGAGACGTTTCGAGTCCACGGCCTTCGTCAACTGACGATGGGCCATGGACCCAAAACGTTGACTCATTTTTCTCTCTCCATAGATGCTGCCTGACCAGTTGAGTGTTCTCAGCGACTTGTTTTTGTTTCAGATTTCAAGCATCTGCAGTATTTTGCGTTTTGCTTTATTGTGTTATGTTCTGGCAGTGATTTTGCTTTCAATCTGTTCAGCAATTGTTTCCACACTAGAACTCAATATGTTTGTAAACTAAAGACTATTATCACTATCAAATTGTTATTTTTGGTGCAGCACTTTGCATCAGAACATCTCAAAAGCACTTCACATAATATGACCCAATGAAGTGACTGACCACTTTTTTATTTGAAGGATTGCTGGCTTAGCCCTGGGGAGGAACACCCTTCAGGTATCAGGCATTTCTGCTCAATACTGAAGTAATTTCAGGTCAAATCTGGAAATCTTGACCAGCCACTTCCAGGTTCTTCCAATAATCTCATGGGTAAGGCCCTGCCCCCAAATGGAGCCTGGAGTGAAGTTTGAACTCTAAGCTCTTCTCCAATAAGCAGATGGAAACTAGGGTAGAAGCTGATTTATTACAATTGACCTCAGGCTTAAGGAAAAACCAGGCAAAGTTTTCCACTTCTGGAAGCTATCAAATGATAAGAGCCTGATCATGTAATGCAGGTATGGTGATAATCCTGGTGTCTGATACAGTGGGTTATCTATCACATCTGCCAGGTATCTCAAAGCACTTCACAGAATGTACTGTTAAGTGAATCCGCAGCAAACTTTGCAAGCAAAAATGATCATGCCGCTGACTAGATGCGATTAGACTAAATTGTATTATTTAGTATAATTTAGCTCCCCCTTAAAACGTAACCACCTGAGGGATATATGTGTGATTATGGATTGTGGCTACAAACTGGCTAATAAATTGTAAGTGTGTTGGGGGGGGGGGGAGAATGAAGAGAAAAACATTAGCCAAGAGCCCAATCAACACTGTGGCAAAGGCAGCTGGTGTGTGGAATTTATCTGCAGAACTTTGGCCCATTAAAAGTCAAAGAAAACTCTCACTGTGAGAGGAGGAAAACGGCAGCGTGTGATGTGTGCATAAAGAAAAACTAGAAAGACTTCTTAGCTGGTGATTTACCACGTTTATTGGAGGGGGCGGGTAACGCGGTGCGGTGCATTCATCTCAAACCGGCCGCTTTTCTAGGGGTTGCAATGCTTTGTAATTTTTTTTTAAATGTGGTCACTCAATCCATGTATTTTGTGGGCGATAAAATATATAAGTGTATATGTGTGTATCTATATGTATGTGGACAAAACGCAAAATACTTTTAAGTCTGAAACAAGAGCAGGTGAGAACTCTCTGTATGTTCAGAGCCTTGGGACGTCCTCCCGACGTGAAAGGCGCTCCAGAAATGTAAGTTGTTGTTTGAGTGTGTGCAGCTTGTGTCCCTATTTCCCCTATAAATGGTCACTGAGCAGGTCCCCCCCCCCCCCCCCCCCCCCAGCTGAGGCCTCGGCTATTGAGGGGAATCAGGCCGAACACACCCCCCCCCCCCACGTGGAGCCAGGAAACCGCCATCTTTACATCCTCTCCACCCCCCCCACTTGCCCTGCCTGCCTTGCTTTCTCTCCTTCCCTCCTCCGCCCTCCCTCCCTCCCTCTCTCTCCCCGCCTTTTCTCCTTCCCTTTATCCCCCCCACCCCCACCTTGCTTTCTCCCCCCTCGCTCCTCCACCACCCTCTCTCTCTCCTTCTATTCCCCCCACCCCATGCTTTCTCCTCCCTCCCCTCTCCCCCTCCCCCCCCCCCCCCAGGCCTCAGGCCGGTCAGATCAGAATCGCCTCAATACTCAGTGACCGGCGGTTGAGGCCGGCCATAGTCTATCTGATCGGTTCATCATATCTGCCGGCGGCGGGGCCCGGGGGCTTTCCTGACCGCCTCTCGCCCGCCCACCGCGCGGTGACGGGCTACCCTCCCCCCCCCTGTCACACTCATGGCTGTGGGAGCAGCTCGGGGGGGGGCAGCTCGGTTATCTCATCACTTCGAGTCGGGAGGCCTGAGTCTGCCTGAGCAGGACAGGGCCGACTCGATCAAATAAGATCAATTGTGTGTAAATCTTTATAGAGATAAGAGACTCACATCCTCTCACTCACTCTCTCTCCCTCTCTCCTCATTCACTAACAGACTCACTCAGTCAGTCTCTCCCTCACTCACACTCACTAACAGACTCACTCATTCTCACACTCACTCCTCACTCACTAACAGACTCACTCAGTCTCTCCCTCACTCACTCACAGACTCACTCTCTCCCAGCCGCTCGCCTCCCTCTCTCTGGCAGTGAGAGCCTCCGCGCCACCTTTTATAACCTCGCGCCGCCGCGACAAGTTGACGCTGACGCCCAGACAGATACTGACGGCTCCCAAACCCCATCAGCGCCTCCCACTCCAGCCCCGGCCACTGCTGGTATTGCAAGCACAACCTGTTCATTGCAACACACCACTTTTTGGGAACAAGACCACATTGCTGTAGAGCCTTTCACGTCGGGAGGATAATAACATTACTGTACCAACAATACTCCCAATGCTGTACTAACATACTGTACTAATACGTGCATTTGATACAATGCATTTTCACGTCTTCTTGACGTTTCAAAGCGCTTCACAGAATATACTGTAAAGTGAAGTGACTGTATATTTGTGGGCGAAATACGGCAACAACAACAACAACAACAAAATTGCACTGATATAGCGCCTTTGATGTTGGGAGGATGTCCCAAAGCGCTGAACAGTCTGGTCGGGACCCGAGCTGGGGGGCGGGGGGGGGGGGGGGAGAGGGTCAGAGTGGGGGAGGAAGAGGAAGGAGGAAAGCGAGGAAGGGAGGGGGAAGGGCTGCAGGATGGAGTTCCACAGTGGGAGCAGAGAGGCTGTACGTCCGGCCACCGATGGTTGGGAGGTTAGGGAGGTGGACGCGGAGCAGGCCTGAGTGCTGAACGGAGGGGGCGGGCGGCTGATAGGGAGACAGCAGGTCAGAGAGATAGGCGGGGGCAAGGCTGTGAATGGCCTTGAAAGTGAGGGCAAGGATCTTGAATTCGATCCTCTGGATGATGGGGAATCAGTGGAGACGGGTGAGGGTGGGAGTGATGTGGTCGCGAAGCCTGGTACACGAGTACACGAGCTGCAGAATTCCGAATGAACTGCAGCCTGTGAAGGGAGTAGCTGGGGAGGCCGATGAGGAGAGAGTTCCTGTAGTCAAGCCTGGAAGTGATGAAGGCGTGGATGAGAGTTTCGGCGGCGGGTGGGGTGAGGTAGAGGCAGAATCTGGCAATATTACAGAGGTGATGGAAGGCTGTGCCAGTCATGGAACGGATGTGGGGAAGGAAGGACAGTTTGGGGTCGAACAAGCTGCCCAGGTTCCTGATTGGCTTCGAGAAGTGGAGAGAGCAGCCTTGAACGCTGATCTTGTCAGTGCCTGAGGTGTGGAGGCGCTGATGTGAGCCAATCAGGAGGGCTTCCGTCTTATTGACATTGAGCTGTAGGAAATTTACCCTCGTCCAGGACTCAATGTCGGACAGGCATGCAGTCAGAACGCCAGTGGTCCTGGAATCGAGGGTTGATGCGGATAGGTAGAGTTGGGTGTCATCCGCTTACATGTGGAAATTTACCCCATGTCTGCGGATGATGTCGCCCAGGAGGAGAGTGAAGAGGGTGAAGAGCAGGGGGACAAGGACAGAGCCCTGGGGAACGCTGCATGTGACTGTGTGGGAGCTGGAGGAGAAGCCGTTGGAGGAGAGCCAATTGCGCACAGCTGTGTCCCACAGTCGTGGATTGAAAATGACCCAATTTCAGAGACATCTAGAAGACGTGAAAAGCACTTTATCACATGCAAGGATTATTATTATTATAAATGGAGTGGGAGGGTGGTTTCGAGGGATTATTATCAGGCGAGTGGAATAAGGAAACAAGCCCAAGGTTTTGCTTTGGAATGGAAACATTTCAATGGAAACATCCCTCAGTAGGTTTGTGGATCTGTGGCTTATTTTTCCTTCCTCTCTGACACATTTTGTAGAAATATGTCACAACAACCAGGAACTACACTCTGCAAGTAATTGCATTTAGAGTTTTTTTCACTCAGTTAGTGTGACATACATTTGACCAAGGAGTTGCTAATTTTCACTTGGAGTCATTATTGAGGATTCCCATTATAAATTGTGGGAATTGAATCCCAAGGCCCACTTACTGATTTTTTTTTTGTTTCTTGAAATATATTGCGCACTTACCGATGCTGAACACACAAATAATTGAGTTTGGTGACTGAGTAACACCCATGGAACAGTAGCCCAGTATGAGTCAACAGCTTTGGCTGTCTTTAAATCCCTTCTTTTAAGACTCCTCTTTCACTGTAGCTTTGGTCACCTACCCCACTCCCTCATTTTCATGTCGACCCCTCAACCCCGCCGTTGTGCATTGTGCCAAGATGCTATCCTGCTTGAAGAGCGCCATTTAAATGCTGCTTGTTGTTCCCCCTCTGCCTTGCCTCTTTCCCGATCTTCAGATGTTGCTTCCTCTTCGACCGCACGTTGGGATGTCCTCCCGACGTGAAAGGCGCTCTATAAATGTAATGTTATTGTTGTTGTTGTTGCTTGCGGTCCCCTCCCCATGGCTCCGCCACTGTCAAGTGCTTCTAAGACTCCCCTGCCTGAGGGGCGCTATGTATAATAATATAAATATATTTAGGCAAGTTGTTGTTGTTCTGGAAAGAAATTGGTGGGGATTAAAATCAAAGGGGCTTCGGGTTATGGAGTGGGGAAGAGTGAGTGGCAGAAATTAAGGGAAGCAGGAGCAGGGAGGGAAGAGTGGGAAAGAGATAGAAATAGGGGACAGGGCTTTGGAGTGGGAAAGATTGAGAAGTTCGTAAGGAAACATTTAGCTTCCACCAATTACAGAAACTCTCAGGATGTAGGAAAGCAGAGCTTTGAAGCTAAAGCACATACCACTTTACTGAGGTTCTTCTTGCTCCATTATACAGTATTTTAATTCATTTGCCAGAAATTATGAAACATTGAAATCATTTAACAACAATCCCAAGATTGAAAAGTTCCCCAAACATGCAAACTAACTGTAGAAATAAAACCCGTTTGACAAGTCTGCTGCACAAAGGTAGCAATGTATAACTAGCAAAAACTCAAAACACATATTTTACACTTCAGCTGACTCCAGCCGCTGCGTAATTGACCTTTGCATGAATAAACTACAAATACCCCTGAAACACGGGTTCTTTCAGATTGTTCACTACCTATGGTGACCTATCATCTAACGTTTGTCTCACACAGTAAAACGCTTGCAAATCAAGAAGGCTCACTTCAGTATTAAATTTCACCTTTTTGGCCTATATATTCAGAAGCACATATGAACTCCCAACACAAAACACCAAACGACCTGACCATTACCTTCCCTAATGTCTTAACAAATTCTAATAATAATTGTATTATTATAATAAGCAAGCTCAGTGAAGGAACAGGATCTCTATTGCAGGAATCCAAGACTGCAAAAAAAAAAGAGGGGAGAGTAATTAAGCAGTGGTTCAAAAATCCGTAGAATGTAGGAGGAAGGAAAGACCAATGGAAGTAAGGTGCTCCACAGTTTCAAGGTCCTACTAAAGAATGAGTTATATTGCAGTGTGTTTTGAATTCATAATCGGAATGCAGAGAAAGAGAGCTTGTTTGGATGCTGTGGACAGCTGTCGAAAGCGCTCCCAAATGCTAAATGCATGAAGGACACTCGTCATTAAGACGCCTCAAAGCACTTAAAAATGTTTATAAAACGATTGGAAGAACTGGTGAATATGACCGGAAGGGGTACCTGTTACCAGGGGGAATATGGGATGCAAGTGGAATATCCTGTGTTTGACTGTTGCTATCAGGCTGTGAGAATGGCCTTGTGCAAACTACTGGTCTGGCTTCAGCTGGAGTATTGTTCTTGTGGTGTCTGTACTTCAATAGGGACATCCTGTCATTGGAAATGTTAATGTGATAAAAAGCTAAGTCCGACAGAGTCTATGTCTGAGAAAGCCAAGTGCACCAGAAATAGGGGTTGATGGTCTCAATGATAGAAGGTGAGTGGACAGATGTAAGATGTAAGTAGAGGTTGGGGATGTGTGGATTTATGAAAAAGGCAGTGAGAGCAGATGGTGTTTACAATTTTCAGAGGGAACTGAACTGATCTGCTTCATGATGGTGAGAGACACTGCAATAGCATTATGAAAATGGGATTGGCCAGATATAATGGTCTTTTCCAACCTGTTACAGTCAGTGCTTGGTAAACCACCGGTTTTAAGATTGTGCATGTTATTAGTAACTATTGGGACTGTGTGATTTATTACGGACTATGAAATTCTTCAACAACGCTGGCGGACGACAAATAATTCACTCCAAACAAATTTCAGCCAAGTACAGTTTCTGGTGCTTAACTGTGGAAGTTGTTCAGCCTTAGGCAACCTGAGTACAACACTCGTTTCCTCAAGAGTCTGAGTTACGAGAGCTTCAGTTTCCCCCCGTCCTGCTCAGTCATGGGAACTGCTTCACCATCGAGCTCTGCCGCTGTTGGTGGGATTTCTTTGTCTTTCTCCTCCGCTTGCCGCACAATCAGCAGTCGACAGGTGAGGAGGATCCCAAAGACTAGGGCGTGGGCGTAGCGTTTCAATGGGTCACCCACAAGCTGGTGGAAAAACAGCACGACTAGCATCACCAGGAGGAGGATGAAGTTAGCTATGTCCTTTGGCCTGCCGGGTACCAATGTCAAGACAATGCCACATAACACCTCCAGCGTTCCAAAGATCTTCCTCAGCAAGATAGAAGTGATACCCATCTTCTTTAGCATTGGCAAAGCCTTGGCATACTCTTTGTACGCTCTTTTCTGCAACAAAAAACACAGGTAATAACATTAGTTATTGTGTTTGTCGGTAAATGTGCAGCCAATTTAAGCACCGTGATGTTCCACCAACAGTCACACAATAATTTTTCCAAAAGGCCAGTTCCAAAGTCTCCTTTATCATCTCTCTCAGACTCGCAGGATCTTTGCATTTGTTATAGTACTTTTCACATCTTCTAGGCGTCTCAAAGCGCTTCACAGAATATACTGTAAAGTGAATTGACTGTATATATTCTTGGAAGGCTTGGTAATAAAATAATCATAATTCTCACACTTTGTACAGTGATTTTCACATTATGCGGATGTCTCATGGCACATCACAGTATATAATAGTAATAATCCTTGCATTTGATACAGCGCCA